>JAOTOM010003071.1:5000-133225 GCA_034440615.1 Ashinkailepas kermadecensis | reverse complement strand
GAAAGGATGCCACCGATACGGGCAAGAAACCACCCAGGTTAGACGAAAAGGCTTCCGATGGGTGGCAGGATAGTCTTAATTTGCAAAACGAGGCCCCCAAGACGGGAAGAGGATGCCCCTGCAATATAAAATTAAGACAAGATAGGGGGAGATTTATCCGGACGCAATAGGGGCCCCAAGACGGGTAAGAAGGTCTCCGCAGGAATGAGAGAAGGCCACCGAGACCAGCCAGATGAGGCCCATATTTTGGAAGAGGAGGACCCTAGAAGAGAAAATCTAGGACTAGGACGCAAAAGCACCCTGCTAAGAGGATAATGAGGCTCCAAACACAGATAAGGAGGCCCCCATGACGTGAGAGGAGGCCCCTAATTTAAAAAGGAGTCACCTAGGAGAGGGTAGGAGTCCCCAGAAATCAAGAGAGTGTCAAAAAATGGCACGGAGGAAACCAGGATTGCAAAGGAGGCCCCAACACCGGAAAGGAGGCCACAGAATATGAGAGGAGGCCCTAAGACGGAAAAGGGAAGCCAGTGGATATGAGATGAGGTTTCGGAGACGCAAAAGCAGGCCCCAAACAGGTGAGGTTCCACCGAGATAGAAAAGGACGATTCAGAGACGTGGCAAGAGGAACCTAATTTGGAAGAGAACGACACAAGATTGGAAATGAGACCCCATGATGAACGAGGAGGCCCCTAAAATAGGAGAGAAAGGCCATTGGATAAGAGAAATGGCTCCCAGGCGGAAAAGAAGGCTCGAAGACGGCTAAGAAGGTCCCCGGGAAATAACAAGGCCAATAAGATAGGAAAGATTGCCAGTAATTTGGCAGAGGAGGCGCCTGGAAGAGAAGAGGAGTCCACCAGGAGATAAGAGACCACCCCTAAGATGGGTAAAGATCGAATCCACACGCAGAGCAGGAGGCCCCAAGACGTGAGAGGAGGCCCCTAATTTGAAAAAGAAGGCCTCTAGAAGAGAAATGAGGCATCTGCCTGACTCGAGAGGAGTCCCTCAAGAAGGAGTAGGTCTCCAGGACCAAATGAGACCCCGAAAACCGGAAAGAGTTCCCAGGAAATGAGAGGATGCCCTTAAGATGGGAGTGGTAGCAGGTATGGAAGAGGTGAGGTTTCCAAAATTGAAGATCCCTCAAAACGGGTAAGGCTTTGCCATGATAAAGGAAGAGGCCCACGAGGCGTGGCAGGAGGCCCCTAATTTGGCAGAGAATGCCCTCGAAGATGAGAGGGAAGCCCCATGCCTTGTTAAAGGGTCCCCAGAATGCAAGAGGAAGCCCTCCAAGACGGGAGAGGAGGACCATTGAATATGGAGGAGGGTAGGACACACAAGGAGACGTCGAAAACCAGTAAAAAGGCTCTAGGAAATGAGACGAGACCCTTAAGACGCGACAGGAGGCCTATAATTTGCAAGAAGAAACCATTAAGAAATAGTAGGAGTCGTGTCTGGGTACTTTAAAATCACGATATGGGCCCCAAAAGATCCGGCGGGGCCCCCGCAAATTATGCTGAGCCTGGGGTACCAAAATTCACGCCCGGACCACCACAATCATGCCAGGGGCACGACAGGTCGTACCGTGCCCCAACAGTCTGATTGGGACCAAAACAAATGAAGCCGGAGCAACGAAAAACAATCCGGACATGGATAATAACTTTGGGGGCCCAACAATGACGCCAAAAGCACTCAAAGCGCATTGGACCCCCAAAAAGTGTCGAGGCCGCTATAGCTCGCGCTAGGGATCCAAGAGAATGACGTCGGAGCCCAAAAGATCACATTGGACTCAAAAAGTCGCGTCGCAGCCCTTGAAAATCACACTGGAGGCCCAGAAGGTCGCACCGGGGCCCCAAAAGTTGCAGCTGCCCCAAAATCAATCCTTAATCGGAATGTCACTCTGGGACAAAAAAACTCCTTCAGTGGCCGCAGTGCTATATCAAAGGGGCAAATGCCCCCTCCATCCTGAGAGGGATAAGCTCCCAAGAATCGTGCCGGGGCCTCAAAATCGCGCTGGGACCACCAAAATTCGCGTCGGTCCACCAGAATTCGCGTATGGGTCTCCAAATAAATACGGCGAGCCCCGGAAAACTCGCTCCGAGGCCCGAAAAATTGCAACAGGAACCGCCAAAATCGCGTTGGGGCCACAGCTAAATACAACGCGTCCCACAAACTCGAACCAGGCACCTCAAATATCGCGCTCGGGACCCACAATTCCCATCGGTAGTCCCGTCGAGGCTCTCAAAAATTGGCGTCTTGGGCCACACGTAAGCACAGTGTAACCACAAACACCGGATCGGTATCCGAAAAAAATCAAGCTGGAGCCCTCCAAAATAAGGAGGGATTCCAACAACTAAATGCCCAGGTTAAAAAAATGGCTCTGGAGCACCGAACATATTATCAGATGCCTTCACAAATTGCATACGGCACCGAAAAACAAACCGGATCTCGAACAATCGAGGTGGGATACAAAAACATGGCGCCAAGGGCTCGAGAAATCAGGCCGGGATTCGGACTTTTAAAAATCAGAAAGGCTTCACAAAAATCGTATTGAGCCCAGAAAACTGGGGTTGGGTCTCCGGAACCACGCGCCTAGGCGCGATAAGCCTCTCTGGGACCTAGAAACATCGTACCGGAGCCCCAAAATTGTACTGGGGCCCCACAACTGTGCGTCAGAAGCCCAAAATAGACACATCGGGACCCTAAGAGCACAACGGGGCCGAAAATACAACTGGCCCTCCAAAGCGCACAGAGTCTCACAAAAAGCGACAGGGCCTTAACACATGCGTTGCAGCCATAAATATACATACCGGGAGGTCTAAAAAATATACCGGAAGCTCTCAAGGCACACAGGGGTCATGATAACGCACAAGGACCTGAAAAAGTGGTTGAGGCCGCAAAAGGCAACATGGTTCCAAAACAAACAAAAAGACCGGGCGCTAAATAAACACATCGGGGTCTTCGAAAACGCCCTGACACGTCAAAAAAAACCTCGGTGCGCAAAAATGCAACAAACCATAAAACGAGCAGGGGGTTCGAAAATGTTTTAGGCCCCTAACAAAAATGGATTGGAGCCATAATACACAATCATAGAGCAAGAAAGACGCAATGGGTCCAAAAAAGAATGCTGAGGCAGGGCCTCGGTTCGGTAGCCAATCTGGGAGGATAGCAGCAAAGATATGAAGTGCATCAAACCTCAGCGGAAACCGCATTTCATAACTACCAGAAAATGTGGAAAGTAGGAAACTAATGATCGAATTTAATCAATCGACTTTTCGCAGCGAACGCCCATACGAAGCATTCCATCACGTCAAATATGGCGCAATTGTATCATGTGGCAGCAATTAGCAAAACGCAGAAGGCCTCGCAGAGGCCGTAGCATCGCACGAAGTGTGGCGAATGCACCGAATACGAAAGATGGGTGTGCACGTGCACTGACGTTGCCGTCGTGGCGACCGGGTGCTATGAACTGGAATGCCTGAAATTGTGAAATTTTGTATTTTAAAGTGGTGGGTAATACATTTTAAATTGAAGTTGTGGGCCTAATACATCTTCGAAACACTGCTCGTTTTAGGGCTTTGTTGCTTTTTTGTGCACCGAGTATGTTTTACGTGGCAGGGCGTTTTCGAAGATCCTGATGTGTTTATTTAGCTCCCGGTCGTTTTGTACGTTTTGGAACCATGTTGTCTTTTGTGGCCCAGCCTCTTTTTCAGGCCCTTATGCGTTCTCATGGCCCCTGTGTGCCTTGCGAGCTTGCAGTGTATTTTTTTCGAGCCCCCGGCATGTTTATTTAGGGCTGCAACGCATGTTTTAAGGCCCTATCGCTTTTGGGAGACTCGGTGCGCTTTGGAAGGTTAGTTGTATTTTCGGGCACCGTTGTACTCTTAGGGTCCGGCTGTGTATATTTGGGGCTTCTGATGCACATTTGTGGGGCCCCAGTACGATTTTGGGGCTTCGGTGTGATTTTTCTGGGTCCCAGCGCGACTTATCGCGCCCAGGCGCGTGGTTCCGGGGACCCAACGCCAGCTTTCTGTGCTCAACGCGATTTTTGTGGATCTTTTCTGGGTTTTATGTCCGAATCCCGGCCTGATTTTTCGAGCCTCTGGCGCCATGTTTTTGCATCCCACCTCGATTTTTCGAGATCCGGCATGCTTTTCGGTGCCATACGCAATTTTTGAAGGCATCTGGAGAAAAATGTTCGGTGCTCCAGAGCCATTTTCCTGATCCGGACATTTATTTGTTGGAATCTCTCCTTTTTTGGAGGGCTCCAGCTTGAATTTTTGGGATACCGATCCGGTTTTGTGGTATAGGTGTAATTTCAGCAGTGTGAGGTAACTTATCAAGGTACCAAAAGAAAACCTTAGAACTGGGTGGTGGAGTTAGGGTTGAAATCCGACCAATCAGAAACCATAGTGATAGATTAGGCCCCTCCACAGGACAATTTAGTTGATGACTAATTATATTATTTCGAAATGTCCCCTTTGACAAAATAGCGGTCGAAATCCAAGGACTTTTTAATGGGCGTAGGTGCCTCCCCTCCCCTGCAAATCCGTTTGCCCCCTCCTGCTTGACGCAAATATAGGTACTCCACTGGTCCCTCAATAATTTTCCGAAACATACGCCCATGGGGCAAAACCAACATTGAGGGGACAAATTACCCCTCACAAGCATACAATACAACATCCATGCCCCATATAAAATGGGATGAATGATGTTTTTAAATGCATTTTCTTCCAACAAACTTCTTTTCTGTTATTACAGCCTGCATGATTAGAGCTTCCCAGCTTCCATACCTTCTCAGTCATTTACAAAACGGTACAGCACAGCGAAAACGATGGGCGTAACGGCGTGGAATTTGAAGGTTTGGATTATGTATGCACTGACATTGTTGCATTGTTGCATTGTCATCTATACATTGCTGTTCAGTGCTTGTTCTTGCCGTGAATTGATTCGCTGAGGATATATTTTAGCTCGTGTGACAGGTGCCTTGCAGCCAGCACCAAATGTTATAAAAATAAACAAATTCCTAAGATGGCGCTCAGAAAACCAATGCAATCCACTTCTCGTTGTCACCTTTGCGAAATTGTCGTCCTATGACTGAGAAATGATCGTTCAAGCTTTGCTTATGACATCAAGCTGGTGGAAATAAATAACAGTAGTGATGAATCTAGTTATATTCAGTTAGACTTGGAGGACTTAAAAGTGGGTTGATCAATGGCAGATATCTGTAAGATATGCTTAGCACCAGCCCCGCCAGCTCGCTGCAATCTAGAGGCCAGCGGGAAGATTCGAGAAAGCATTGAGACGTTGGTTTGTTTTGGCACTTGTGTATTTATCTAAATATTACTTATTTATACCCTGGTATGACCCAGTTTTCAGCGAAAATTATTAGTGCTATTGCGTTTTGAGTAAATGATGCACCATGCCAAGAACAAACAAAACACCAATATCAAATCATGTTCCCCATTCTCGAACCATAGTAAGAGCCTGAAAACAATATGAGACCCTAACACAATGGAGGCCCCCTTTCGGGGAACAGGAGGCCCCCTTCCGACCTTGCCCCCCCCCCCCTGGAAGAATTTCGTGGCGACGCCACTGCCTGACAGCCTCGGTACAAGCACAATTGGCAGAGCACTTTGGCGCAGGGGTCTGGTCCGTATTCTGACAGCCTCGGCACGAGCACAATTTGCAGAGCACTTTGGCGCAGGGATGTGGTCCGTATTCTGACAGCCTCGGCACGAGCACAATTGCAGATAGTGAGCATCGCCATGTACCCGTTTGGCACGGTCGGTGATTCAGGTGCGATCTACTCAGCACTTCTGCAGCTCGATGAACACGATAATATAGCAGCTGACCGAGTTTCGGCGCTATGACGAGGAACAACTCGTGACTTGGCGAGGGGTGCATGGGCAATTCACATGAAAGATGACGGCCACTACATACCATTGCTAAAAGTGTACTCTCCTGCTTATTGATGGGCGCTTCAGCGCCTGTAGCTTGTGGTTCTGGATCATTGAGGCTTGTTGTCTGTAAGTAAGCTATATATATGTAGATCCACGATTCATTACGCCAGTAGCAGGCACCATTAGGGGCGCTGGATGAGTGAGGGTAAGAGGCCGGGTGGGCTGTGTGGCTCCCTGCGGCAGGTACAGGATATGGCACCATTAGAGGCGCTGGATGAGCGAGAGTAAGAGACCGGGCGGGCTGTGTGGCTCCCTGCGGCAGGTACAGGATATGGCACGATTAGAGGCGCTGGATGAGCGAGGGTAAGAGGCCGGGTGGGCTGTGTGGCTCCGCGGCAGGTACAGGATATGGCACCATTAGGGCGTGGATGAGCGAGAGTAAGAGACCGGGTGGGCTGTGTCTCCCCTGCGGCAGGTACAGGATATGGCACATTAGAGCGCTGGATGAGCGAGGGTAAGAGGCCGGGTGGGCTGTGTGGCTCCCTGCGGCAGGTACAGGATATGGCACCATTAGGGGCGCTGGATGAGCGAGGGTAAGAGGCCGGGCGGGCTGTGTGGCTCCCTGTGGCAGGTACAGGTTATGGCACCATTAGGGGCGCTGGATGAGCGAGGGTAAGAGACCGGGCGGGCTGTGTGGCTCCCTGCGGCAGGTACAGGATATGGCACCATTAGGGGCGCTGGATGAGCGAGGGTAAGAGGCCGGGCGGGCTGTGTGACTCCCTGCCGCAGGTACAGGATATGGCACCATTAGGAGCGCTGGATGAGCGAGGGTAAGAGGCCGGGCGGGCTGTGTGGCTCCCGGCGGCAGGTACAGGATCGGACACCATGTAGCGGCAGGAAGCTAGGGCCGACTTTCATTGTTCATTGAGCAGTGACAACTCACGAAGACATGCATCTATCCGAGTCCAATCCCCTCAGAAGTGTGAGAATGCCAGAAATAAGTTAATTCCATTCCAGCAACTCGGCAGAATGCATCCAATGCTGGGATATTCGGCGCAGAAACTCAATTGTCTAAGTAGTGTCCTAAGTTAAACATATATACATTGAAAACCAATCTGATTCAGTCGAAATTGACCGCACTATTTTATAGAAGTTGGATGATCTGACGAATACGATGCACCTTAAACTTCATGCACTATGTGAACTTGTGGGTTTGGCGCAGGTCTCACGCTGCATCATGGTCCTCGCCGTTGACAGCCATTTCGCCCAGTCTATATATGCCACATGCAACCTTCCAGCAGTGACGGTTTTCAAGGGTCGGCAAGGAAAACACTGCCTAACTGTGCGTGAAAGCATTGACATGCTTAAAGAGAGATTGTGTTATAAAGATATCTTCAACTCCTGTGATGTGTCCACTCCGGGTACTGGCATAAAGTTTCTCCTGTGATGTGTTCACACTGCGCACTGGTATGAAGTGTTTCCCGTGATGTGTCCACTCTGTGCTGGTATGAAGTGTCTCCTGTGATGTGTCCACTCTGTGCTGGTATGAAGTGTCTCCTGTGATGTGTCCACTCTGTGCTGGTATGAAGTGTCTCCTGTGATGTACCCACTCTGTGTGCTGGTATGAAGTGTCTCCCGTGATGTGTCCACTCTGTGCTGGTATGAAGTGTCTCCTGTGATGTTCCACTCTGCGCACTGGTATGAAATGTCTCCTGTGATGTTCCACTCTGCGCACTGGTATGAAGTGTCTCCCGTGATGTGTCCACTCCGTGCTGGTATGAAGTGTCTCCGGTGATGTGTCCACTCTGTGCTGGTATGAAGTGTCTCCTGTGATGTGTCCACTCTGTGCTGGTATGAAGTGTCTCCTGTGATGTGTCCACTATGTGCTGGTATGAAGTGTCTCCCGTGATGCGTCCACTCTGTGCTGGTATGAAGTGTCTCCTGTGATGTGTCCACTCTGTGCTGGTACGAAGTGTTTCCTGTGATGTGTCTACTCTGTGTGCTGGTATGAAGTGTATCCCGTGATGTGTCCACTCTGTGCTGGTATGAAGTGTCTCCTGTGATGTGTCCTCTCTGCGCACTGGTATGAAGTGTCTCCCGTGATATGTCCACCCTGTGCTGGTATGAAGTCTCCTGTGATGTGTCCACTCTGTGCTGGTATGAAGTGTCTCCCGTGATGTGTCCACTCTTTGTGCTGGTATGAAATGGCTCCTGTGATGTGTCCACCCTGTGCCGGTTTGAAGCGTCCTGTGATGTGTTCACTCTGCGTGCTGGCATGAAGTGTCTCCTGTGATGTGTTCACTATGTGCTGGTATGAAGTGTCTCCCGTGATGTGTCCACTCTTTGTGCTGGTATGAAGTGGCTCCCGTGATATGTCCACTCTGTGCTGGTATGAAGTGTCTCCCGTGATGTGTCCACTCTTTGTGCTGGTATGAAGTGGCTCCCATATGTCCACTCTGTGCTGGTATGAAGTCCCCTGTAATGTGTCCACTCTGTGCTGGTATGAAGTCCCCTGTAATGTGTCCACTCTGTGCTGGTATGAAGTGGCTCCCGTGATATGTCCACTCTGTGCTGGTATGAAGTCTCCTGTGATGTGTCCACTCTGTGCTGGTATGAAGTGTATCCCGTGATGTGTCCACTCTTTGTGCTGGTATGAAGTGGCTCCTGTGATGTGTCCACCCTGTGCTGGTTTGAAGCGTCCTGTGATGTGTTCACTCTGCGTGCTGGCATGAAGTGTCTCCTGTGACGTGTTCACTATGTGCTGGTATGAAGTGTCTCCTGTAATGTGTCCACTCTTTGTGCTGGTATGAAGTGCCTTCTGTGATGTGTCCACTCCGTGTGCTGGTATAGTGTCTCCTGTGATGTGTCCACTCTGTGCCGGCATAAAGTATCTCCTCTGATGTGTCCACTGTGTGCTGGCATAAAGTGTATCATGTGATGTGTCCACTCTGTGCTGGTGAAGTGGCTCCCGTGATGTATCCAATCTGTGCCCCGACATCAGCACTGTGTGCACTCTGTGCCCCGACATCAGCGCCATCTCCCTGCGAAGCCTCGCGCTGCGCACTCTCCAGCCAGCGGTGCCATGCTCCAGTGTATTTCTTGTGTTGTGGCGGCGCAAGTCTAAGATCAGTGCATCACACACACAGGCACACCGCACCAAGCCGAGCACGCACACACACGCCGAGACAAAGCTTCTAGCCCCGGCGCGCGATCCAACACCGACGTTCCGCGACAATTCCGACCTCGAGAGCGGCAGAGGAGCGAGAACCAGCCAACACCCGGCAACGCACACACATAACAGATGGAATTGCAAAAATATCACCATATATCTATAAATACAGTCTCGCAGTCATTTGGTGTCTGCATTTCTGGAGAACACTGAGAGCATATACTTGTATTTATGTTCCGATGCATATACATATATCTCTTTTGCTATTTTTATGCACGTTTTTGCATGTTAGATGTAGAAAACACCAGGGCAATTCCATGATTTGTACCACCGGAGCCCGTTCGCTGTTGAAACACGGCGACGAGCCATGGAAACAATCCTCCAAGGCCGCGCAGCGCCGGCCGAGATCCGCCTCGAGAGCGGCCAAGCAGTGACCCGACATGCGTATGTACAGGGCCAACGGCGCCACGCCGCGGCCGCCCTCCGCTCGCTCGCGCACCGCCCCGCTAAAACCGGCCCACCGCAGTGGCGCCGACGCCGACCGTTCGACCAGCCGGACCGGCCGGACCGTCCAAACCGCGCGGACCCGCCGTCGTCAGACATTGGAATGAACGCGGTATCGTAATTGTCGTCAGCGCAGTCGGCGTCGTCATCGTCGTCAGCATCGTCAACTCCGTCAGCGTCGTCAACTCCGTCAGCGTCGTCAACGCAGTCAGCGCCGTCAGCACCGTCAGCGCCGTCGCAGCTCCGGCTGCGGCGGCTCACTGCCGCTCGACGCTGACGACCACGGTGGCCGGCGGCCGGGTGCCGTTGCGCACTGCGCGCGGCTGGCCCGGGTCGGGCGCCGGCGGCAGCTCGTCGTCCAGCGGCGCCGCCTGCAGCTCGTCCAGCCAGTGCGCAGAGATCCTGGCGCGCTTGCGTGCCGGTGGTGGCGCCGCCGGCTCATCCTCGGCGTCAGACAGCTCCAGATCCAGTCCGGCGAGGCCAGACACCAACGGCTTCCTGTTCAGGTACAGGCTCAAAAAGTCCACCTTGTTCGACTGGGACAACAGCGTGCGTGCGCTCCCTGAAAACACAAACAGCCAACGTCGGTCAGCGGATGAGCCTCTTGCCGCTGATTTGGGTTGCGTTCTTCGGCGCAATTTGTTCGCTGATTCCGCTGTGGGCGACGTTGCCCACACCGTGGGCTCCAGCGGAGGAGTACTCTAGCAAGCTTCGAGCCATCTGAATAATGTGAACGATTTGTGTCGGCATTTGTGAACTTCCGAACACCGTTGGAAAAACTTCACCGTTGGTGGCAAGAACATTTCCAGAAATACATTTGTGCATAACTCAGCCTAATCGTACTCTCTTCCCAGAATTACTGACGAATTTTCCACGTCTATCATGGCTTGATCCCCATGTCGATGAGCGTTGCGATTTTGCACATCACACGAGAACGAGCATGGGCAGCTTACTACAGTCCGCGCGCTCCTCGCGAAATCGACGAAATCTTGCCGTGTACTTCGTGAGAAATGGACACAGAACGACATATGACAAGCGGAAATGTGACAAGGAACGCATCTTCAACGTTAGATCGATCAATACCAATTTGGTGGCACCCGCTGACGCAGGAGTCCCACACGTCTGATGTTTTAATGCAGGTATAACCAGTCAAAATTACCTGAGCCTACTCCTGCTGACGAAATGGAGGCGTAATGATGCTACGCCACAAATTTACCCTACCTAGAGGGCATCAAAATACATTTTGAGGTTAAATGCTAGAGTCGAAAACCGTTGTTAAAAAGGTTGCAAAAGGGTGGTACATCCAGGTAAGACAGCGGAGGTCAGGGGTTCAATGCAACGAATGGTTGTCCATCCTATGTATATCGTACATACAAATCCATGGTGTGAACATGAATTGACAAATTAATTGAACTAGATTTATGAATATCAAAATTTATATAAAAAAGATCACTGTATGACGTTTCCATACATTTCCTGAATCTTGGATACTTTCAGTCTAACTAATATTTTGAAAATGAGCATTAACAGATCATCAAGGAGCATCATTGTTGCAATTTGGAGGCAGGTCGAGTGGAAAATTACTCCCAAATGGGTCCCATTTCCCCCCTAAATCTGGAAATTTGGGCTGTTGCTTCCCTATACAGCAAATGCATTCTTCATGAGCCAGTATACTTTTCCCAACACAATACCTACTCTTTCCAATACAGTACCCCTCGATATAGCAGTGCCCACACCGGTCAACTCACTGCCGGTGGAGGCTGTCTTGCCGAGCGCCGTCTCGTCGGCCGCATCGTCCTTCAGACTGGGCAGCACGCACAGCGACAGTGACAGCAGCAGTATCATGAGACACGTGCTGGGGTGTGCCACACCGCGCCCGGCGCCCAGAGCCACGCGCGTTATGTGCGTCTGAAAACAACCGCCGGCGTCACAAACACCCAACAGAAAGCCAACGCAGACACACACACACGCCTACAGTAGTGTCCACATAATTCATCCATACATCAGATTCACATGTCTAAAAACGGCCTGAAATGAGACAATGAAATACCGAGAGTCGGCAGCTGCAGCGTATTTTTACGTCCTGGCTGTATGTTTGCTATGCAGTCAGGACGGCAATATATTTCATGCGACATCACCACGATTTGCATACTGACACCTGTGGCGGCACCATGGCCTGTGCACAGACACCTGCGAAAGCGCCTCTAACCTGCAGTCGACGCAGCTGTGATGACAGCGTTTCGTTGTGTGTGCTGAGTGACGAATTTTGGGCAGATAGCTGGGTGTTTTGAGACTCGAGCCGCTTGATGCGCTTGTGCAGATCCTGGTTCTCAGTTGTACAAGCGCGCACCCTGAAGGTGGTTCAAATAACATCAGACAAGTGAGATATCACTTGAGCAGGGTTAAAACATGTTCCCAGTCATTTTCACCCACACATTACATACTACGAAAAAGGGCACTCAATGTGTTACTATAAACGTCACGTGTTTTCCCATATATGGCAAATGTCCCCTCAGGCTTCCCATGGATATTAAAATTGACAGTATACAAGACCCAGCACATTTAATTATAACACTTTCACAAAATGTACACGTCCGACGTTAGAAGCCGAATAAAAAAAATCAGTCTTGCGCTAGAAGAGTGCCAGATACACATATTACAACTGCCACCAGAGTATTTAAGACGACCGTGCTGTGCGAGACAACATAGTGCACAACACAGGTAAGCGGCTCCCTTCAATATCACAGAAATCTGAGAAACTTCTGATGATTCTAGTGTATTACAACAACTGGTTGTCGATCCATCGCGAGCCTAGCAGCGCCACCACAGCACCTCACAGCGCCACCGTCCTGCCGACCCACCTGTCCTCAAGGCCGTCGATGTACTCCTTTTTCCTCTTGCGGCTGTCTTGCGCCGACATCTTGTTGCGGATCTTACGCCGGATACGTTTCAGTTCGCGCTCTTCCTCGCGTGTCAGCGGGTAGTGGGTGGGTAGGAGGACGCCCTCCTTCTTCAGCAGGCGGCGCTCCTCGGCTGTGGGAGATATTGTCAACGACACTCCACACCGCGCCCAGTTCATGCCGGCACAGACCCAGCCACTCAGGAAACGCATCAGGAGCAGTTCACACCACTCCACATCGCACCCGACAATTCAGGAGACGCACCAGCAGTTCACACCACACCCAACACAGGTCACGGCACAGACCCAGCACTGACCCGGCAATTCAGGAGACGCAACGACGACACTCCACACCGCACCCGACAACTCAGGAGACGCATCAACGACACTCCACACCGCACCCCAACAACTCGGGAAACACACCTTCAATAGCAATTTACACTACACCCAACACAGGCCGGGCACCGACCCAGCAAATCAGGAAGCACACCATCAATAGCATCAAACCGCACCCAAAACAGACCCAGCACCGACCCAGAAACTCAGGAGACGCATCAATGACACTCCACACCGCACCCAACACAGGCCCAGCCGCGAGCAAGCAACTCAGGAGACACACGATCAATAACAGTCGACAGCGCACCAAACACAGGCCGGGCACTGAGCCAGCAATTCACCGATATGCACCGCCATTGACAGTCCACACCAGAATGGGAATTAAAGCACTTCTCCGTATATTTCATCTCTGAAAACATTTCTACACTCCAGGTTCGAAGTGGATGGAATCGGCTTGATATGCACTCGGACGCAAAACCATAGAAGGAATGCAAGTACCTCCAAGCAAAACGTAAAATGACACCCACTATGTGACAAGTGCTTCCACTCAGCGCCACCCGTCAAAGCTCTCAACTTTCACAACTACCAGTAACGGACCACAAACTAACCGCCCACTTCCTCAATCAACGGATATGGTGTCGAACATGCGCCACGATGTCAGCTGGCAAGAGCGTGACCATGCGTACTGGTCGCAATGATCTCAAACTCCTCAAACTCCGGCGGCTCCAACCTGTGACACCCCAAAAATCAGCGATGTGGCCACCCATATAGTGGGGGAAACCGATGCCTTTCCTTTCAGGGATGGCCCCCGAGTCGCTGGAGGCCACAGATCGATACCAGCTGCGCTAGGGTTTTCTGTTACAAAACCTAGATGTCAACCAAGCAAAGCAAATTATTATTTCGATGACGTCATATCTGCTAGAGAATTTTAACGGACGTTGAACAGACGGCAATCTGAGACATAGCACAAGAGCCTGGGCGGCGGCGTGTGAGACGACAGTTGCAGAACTTACATGTAGCCGGAGTTCAATTTATTTAAAGTTTGTGAAATAGACACCTAGGCATGCACTAGCAGTGGCAGCCAAGATTGCTGATTCAGTTCCGCTCTTTCCATTATCGCCCGGAGATGCGAACATTAACCTTCATAAGTTTGGACTACAACGACAAATGTGGCCGTAAGTGGCGCACGATACACATTTAAGCTTTCCTTGGCGAAAATGGACTTCGGCTCAGATACAGAAAGTACTCAGACCACGAACCTTCAAAGTGGTTTCTCACTCTGATCCACACCCACCCAACACAGGCCCAACATCAACTCGTGAGACACAGTCAACAGCACCCCACACAGGCCCCACACTGACCAAGCAACTTGTGAGGTAGCGCCGCTGACCCTGTGGAGGATCGCCAGCCGTACCTAATGCGAAATACACCGCCAACAAAGTGGCGCAGTTGGCCTTACAACAGTTGGCCGTCGGCCAGTTTCTCCATTTAAACCAGCTCGCTCGTACTGACCAACAACACAACACGTCCTAGTCAACGAAGTCAAGCCGAAGCCGCACACAACACACGATAAACGCAAACGGAAGACGAACACCAGCACACACGCGCACACCTCCCAATTGTCTCCGCTCCAGCAGTCGCGTCCCGCCCGCCGCGCGCCGCAGCGCCACCTACTGGACAGGTCGAGCTTCTTCTTGAGTCCGTCGGCGGCGGTGGCGGCGCCGTCGGCCGCCAGACCGGCCACGGCCCGGTTGCTGCACACGGTGATGACGGGCCCGCAGGAGGTGTGCAGCCGCTCGCCGCCGGCGATGCTGTACACCATGCGCGTGGTGCCGCCGTGCCGGATGGCTGTCGGCCGCAGCTCGCCCACCACCGTCGGCGACTGCCGGCGGCCACACTCGGTGTCAACACGACTTGTCGTCAGGTGCCACATGTCAAAACGAATACAGTAGGATGTCGAAATTCGCCGTGGAGGAGACGTTTAAAATATCTTCCTAGTCCTTGAACTCGATTTTGAGCCAGTGCATTTGCATGTGTACCCTTTTCATCTGTTTTGGGAGGTACATAGCATGGGGATGCCCATGCTAACGACTAGGGCCCGAGAAGTCTGGGGGTAAGATACCCATCTCCCAACCGCAGGCCTGTTGGTTCGAGTCCCACATGTCGTTCGTTACTCACTACCAGCGACCAACCGGAGATTAGTGACAGTATCTGACTCTACGGTCAACGCGTCCTGCAACCAACGAACCACCACCACCACCAACAACGGTAATGATAGCAATACGTATCATATCAAATGGCATTGCGTAACACACCGCATCACAGGTAATCCGTTTGCCTGTAATTGTGCTAGATGTTCATGAATCACCATCCGTAATCGTGAGCATAAGCAAAATACTCATAAACCAGATACCATTAGAAATGAGACATGCAGACTTCAGTAAACGCATATCAAGAAGCAGGATGTCGATACTTGTTTGGGAAGGATGTTGATACTTGTTTGGGAAGGACGTTGATACTTGTTTGGGAAGGATGTCGATGCCGTTCTCGGGAATCGATATATTCCCCTCAATTTCACGAAGAATGCACCAGTGTGTCATTTTCAGCACACGTGTCGGTGTCAGGACGCGTCAGGACGTATGTCACCAGCAGATCCCGCGCTGGCGTCAGGGGCACAGTGTCACGTACAAGGCCCGAGTTGTACTTCATAATCCTGGATATGGAAAGGACACTTTTGGGGCGATCAAATCAGCCCACGTGACTTACGTGGGGAGGCTACGTATCGCCACCATGCCATCACCATGGGGACGTCAAGTGAGGGTGGCGGAGGGACGGGACGTGACGGGAGGATGGCGGGGGACGTGACGTCAGGCGAGGTTGGCGGGGGGGGGGGACGGGACGTCACGACCAGATCACGTGGTAGGGGGACGATGTCACTTGGGGAGGCTACGTGTCACCATCGTGCCGTCACCACTGGAACGCCATGTGTGGGCAGCCGTGGGGGGGGGGGGGATTGACAGTCAGACCACGTGTCAAAACATCGCGATGTGGGACCACCGCTCAGAACTTCGAGCAGCTGCCAGGCCGCACGCTGCCAACCGGGAGTCGAAATGTGAAGGTCCCGCGTTAAATGTTATTGTTGAGTTGGGTCATTGCACGGGGGACTGAAAGTCTCTTAAGTTCAGGAAATGGCACCGCCTCGCAAATGGCACTCATCAATGCAGTGATACCTCCTCATCGTCACGCACAACCGCCGAAGCCATCCCTACATTTCTTTGGATGCTCAGCGCTGCTCCTCACCAGCGGAAAGTTTCCAGCACTCCGCCACAGAGACGGCCGGGCACAGCCACACATTACCCAGTCACTTTAGCCAACTCCAGGCCAAGCACCACGTGGCCACAAACAGTGCAAACGCCACACAAGATGCGAGCGCCAGTGGCACCGACGCACCTTGAGGTGCGAGCCGGGTGCGGTGAGAATCTTCACCGTCTTGATGTTACCGGAGCCCTTGATGTTGACGGGGATGAGGATGGACTGGCCGGGCCGCGTCTGCCGCAGTAGCGTCACCATCGGCGTGGAGGCGGTGACGGACCGGGCGGGCGCCGGCACGGCCGTCCGCTCCCCGACACCTGTCCGGAGGAGATACAGGTCATATGCAGACACAAACACAGACAGGATACTAGTCCACGGCCGTCCGCTCCCAGACACCTGGCCGGAGGAGATACAGGTCATATACAGACACAAACACAGACAGGATACTAGTCCACGGCCGTCCGCTCCCCGACACCTGTCCGGAGGAGATACAGGTCATATAGACACAAACACAGACAGGATACTAGTCCACGGCCGTCCGCTCCCCGACACCTGCCAGTCGGAGATACAGGTCGGTTGGTTGGTTATTGGTTTTACGACACGTCGACCGTTGAGTCATATTGCGTCGCCAATCTCTCACGCCAATTGGTCGCGGGCGAAGAGTAGCGACAGGTGAGATTCGAACCCACAATCTTTCGATTGCGAGACGAGCATCTTACCCCTAGACCACTCGTCCCCTAGGAGATACAGGTCATATACAGACACAAACACAGACAGGATACTAGTCCACGGTCGTCCGCTCCCGACACCTGCCCGTCGGAGATCCAGGTCACATACAAACACAAACACAGACATGGTACTAGTCCGGCGTACAGAACCAGCGGCTGCTATTTTTAGGGGAGACGCAAACGTCAAATTGGACGTACACGACCGCCGTGACGGTGCGAAGCAAGGCAATTTGAACCAAACGGAAGACAAAATACAGTAAGGACTAAGTCAGGGTGCACCGTACTGAAACGGTGGAAATCGCCACGACAGAAACGTGCGAATTCAGATCACTGACACATTATTACAAATATAGCGCACATATTTACCTCAATAGAAACCCAAGCCTTGCGCACTGCACGAAATCCAACACTGGTTCACATTCAAGACGCGTGGGTTGCAGTATGTTGCTAAAGGTCGTCAGGAAGCTGGTTGGTCACGCGCGGATTGCCGATTCAGCTAACATAGAGCTTGAGTGAAAGAAACTTGCATATTTGACACACACAAAAAAAACAGGTTATGGCGATGGAGGCATGTCCTGGCAGCTCTCACAAAATCTCACCACAAACAAAACCACTTCAGTGCCGTATCTCCATTCTAGGACAGTGCAATGGTGCAATGCAGTGGTCAGGACGGTGGAATGCGATGGTCAGGAAGGCATCCATTTTCAATAAATGACGGCGTCCATTTTCAATAAATATTTCGACAGTGACTTAAAATCCCGCCTATTTGGAGTCCGGGGCGCCAGCCACAAAATGAATAGGTAAACACAGGCCCCTGCAGTCCTACTGCTTGGCGTCACATTCATAAGCTTGAACAAGGAGCGCTAGTTATTTGGCCTTTGGGGCGCATAAGCTTGAACAAGAATACAGCACCATTTGCTACTTCAAAACCGCCCACAATCAATTATCTCGCAATAGTGTAACTGCTATATGTGGTAACTATATGGCTGGGGAAAAGGTTCGTCTATGTACACAGTGAGGACGTTGGCCGATCTTCAGCACGGCTGCACATGTGACGACATTGCCGCCAGTCGGCAGTGGGACTGGACTGTGACGTCACTGGGCGGACACGTTGGCTGCGTGCCGTTGGCAGCGCGGGCGGTGGTGACTCAAGCATCGCTGCGCCGGGTAGTCCCGGCGACCAGCCCACACGATCAATGTCCGGCGTCAGCCAGCACGTCACACACACGACCAGGCCACACGATCAATGTCCGGCGTCAGCCAGCACGTCACACACACGACCAGCCCACACGACCGCCACACGATCAATGTCCGGCGTCAGCCAACACGTCACACACACGACCAGCCCACACGATCAATGTCCGGCGTCAGCCACACGATCAATGTCCGGCGTCAGCCAGCACGTCACACACACGACCAGCCCACACGACCGCCACACGATCAATGTCCGGCGTCAGCCAGCACGTCACACACACGACCAGCCCACACGACCGCCACACGATCAATGTCCGGCGTCAGCCTGCACGTCACACACACGACCAGCCCACACGACCGCCACACGATCAATGTCCGGCGTCAGCCAGCACGTCACACACACGACCAGCCCACACGACCGCCACACGATCAATGTCCGGCGTCAGCCAGCACGTCACACACACGACCAGCCCACACGACCGCCACACGATCAATGTCCGGCGTCAGCCAGCACGTCACACACACGACCAGCCCACACGACCGCCACACGATCAATGTCCGGCGTCAGCCAGCACGTCACACACACGACCAGCCCACACGACCGCCACACGATCAATGTCCGGCGTCAGCCAGCACGTCACACACGACCAGCCCACACGACCGCCACACGATCAATGTCCGGCGTCAGCCAGCACGTCACACACACGACCAGCCCACACGACCGCCACACGATCAATGTCCGGCGTCAGCCAGCACGTCACACACACGACCAGCCCACACGACCGCCACACGATCAATGTCCGGCGTCAGCCAGCACGTCACACACACGACCAGCCCACACGACCGCCACACGATCAATGTCCGGCGTCAGCCAGCACGTCACACACACGACCAGCCCACACGACCGCCAAGATCAATGTCCGGCGTCAGCCAACACGTCACACACACGACCAGCCCACACGACCGCCACACGATCAATGTCCGGCGTCAGCCAGCACGTCACACACACGACCAGCCCACACGACCGCCACACGATCAATGTCCGGCGTCAGCCAGCACGTCACACACACGACCAGCCCACACGACCGCCACACGATCAATGTCCGGCGTCAGCCAGCACGTCACACACACGACCAGCCCACACGACCACAGATCAATGTCCGGCGTCAGCCAGCACGTCACACACACGACCAGCCCACACGACGCCACACGATCAATGTCCGGCGTCAGCCAGCACGTCACACACACGACCAGCCCACACGACCGCCACACGATCAATGTCCGGCGTCAGCCAGCACGTCACACACACGACCAGCCCACACGACCGCCACACGATCAATGTCCGGCGTCAGCCAACACGTCACACACACGACCAGCCCACACGACCGCCACACGATCAATGTCCGGCGTCAGCCAACACGTCACACACACGACCAGCCCACACGACCGCCACACGATCAATGTCCGGCGTCAGCCAGCACGTCACACACACGACCAGCCCACACGACCGCCACACGATCAATGTCCGGCGTCAGCCAGCACGTCACACACACGACCAGCCCACACGACCGCCACACGATCAATGTCCGGCGTCAGCCAGCACGTCACACACGACCACCCGCCACACGATCAATGTCCGGCGTCAGCCAACACGTCACACACACGACCAGCCCACACGACCGCCACACGATCAATGTCCGGCGTCAGCCAACACGTCACACACACGACCAGCCCACACGACCGCCACACGATCAATGTCCGGCGTCAGCCAGCACGTCACACACACGACCAGCCCACACGACCGCCACACGATCAATGTCCGGCGTCAGCCAGCACGTCACACACACGACCAGCCCACACGACCGCCACACGATCAATGTCCGGCGTCAGCCAACACGTCACACACACGCACGGCACCACCGCAACTGTCCACCAGCCGTACACGTGGTCCGACCACAGCACCTGCAGACAACCCGTACACGTGGTCCGACCACAGCACCTACCGACCCACCGCACACGTGGTCCGACCACAGCACCGTACACTAACTATTAACCACTAACCGTACACGTGGTCCCACCACAGCACCTGCAGACCCACCGTACACGTGATCCGACGAATTCACGACCCCTCGTATTCATGGTCACTAACACCAACAGACCCACCGTGCTCGTGGTACGGTGGCCAGGACTGCTAGCACCACCACCGCCATGCAGTCCTGGCCACCAGGTGTGGCCAGGATTGCCAGGACTACCAACACTACCGCCGCCACCGTGACATGGGTCGAACGGCGCACAACCAACATAGCTACTGCTCCACCACCACAACGTGTGCATCAATGTTTACCAGGCCTGCAGCTAACGCCACTGCACCAGTGCAAGCTGGTCGGCAGAAAGTGCGCCACAGGGACAGGTCGACACAGCCATACTGCCTCCAAAATACGCCGAGTGAGCGCGAAACTGGCAGTCCCCGTTATCTCAGACGAAGCGCCCGGCTACCAGCTGCAGGCTCGGTGCCATACATCAGACTGGCCATTGGGTGTTGGTCGGTCTATTGGACCGGAGTCTGTCCACACTGACGCAGATCAGACGCTCGGACTGACCCAGCGTCTTTCCACACTGACGCGCAGATCGGACGCTCGGTCACGTGTGCAGAACTCATACCATAAACACGGCTAATTTTGGAAACGCTTGGCACAGCTCAGTACTTGTAGCGGTCTCCATGAGATAGAAGCCTGCAAAAACGTCGCTTGAACACTTGAAAACAACGGGGACTTTCCATTTTCTTTTCGAAATATAACTTTCAGGAATTAGTTGTGTACATGACCATCGTCTCGTCGCCTCACCTCGCAAGCAAATACCATTGAAATACCACCTTTCTTCGTGAAGGGATTCACGTTCACGTTCAGTCTAAATTCAAATTTACCATTGAACTTTCAGGCATTTACAGGGGCCAGTAAATCCGTTACTAGTACGACGACGCGGCAAATCCAGGTAGCAGGTGCTCATGTACACGGGTAGCTATAATCACACTGAGGGCGCGCACAGACCAGCAAACAACACCCCGAGACGGCGGTTGGCCGAGTGCCTGAACAACACAAACCGCCGCTGGCGGGTGTCCCACGGCCCGGTCAGGTGAGGTGGGGTTAGCGGATGTAGCGCCGGCGCTGTCTGAGCGGAGTCACAGGCACGCTGGGGGCGCAGCCGGCGTAAGCTGGTCGGCCGGCCCCGGCTGGAGTCACAGGCACGCTGGGGGCGCAGCCGGCGTAAGCTGGTCGGCCGGCCCCGGCTGGAGTCACAGGCACGCTGGGGGCGCAGCCGGCGTAAACGGGCCGGCCGGCCGACCCCGTCCGGCGTCACAGGCAACGCCGGGCGCCGCAGCCGGCGTGACAGCTGGTCGGCCTCCACACGGCTGGCAGCCGACAGGCACGCCGGGAGCGCAGCCGGCGTAAACGGGCCGGCTCGGCCGGACCCCGTCTACGGCGCACCAGCAGACGCCGACTCGCCACCAGTCTAGCGCCCACCGAGCAGCCGCTCCGCCTCCACACGGGCAGTCTAGCCGCCCAGCCGAGCAGCCGCTCCGTCTCGACACGGGCAGTCTAACCGCCCAGCCGAGCAGCCGCTCCGTCTCGACACGGGCAGTCTAGCCGCCCAGCCGAGCAGCCGCTCCGTCTCGACACGGACAGTCTAACCGCCCAGCCGAGCAGCCGCCTGACGGAACACCCGAGCGACAACTCTGAAAGTTATCTGCCAGGGAGCGGTCAAAGGGGATATATTCAGAAATCAGTTCACATCCGCTTCATGGACTCTGAGGGACAGCCGTGGGGGATGTCTACAAAGGACTGCCGAGATTTAAAAAAAATGTATGGCTACCCTGAATGACACCAACGAAAGAGCGCTCTAAGGCTCGGGAGGCAAGGCTGCGATATCACTTTATTCAGCTAGCCTGTTAACAGAGCACAACTGATGTGGGAACTTGGCTCACAGAGCCACGATTTGAAGCGTCCTCAGAGCCATAGCGAGCGGCCATTAGAAACGTGTCACGTCGCTGGTCAATACGGGGTAGGACTGGGCAGCTGGCGTGACTGGCATGGCTGGCGTGACTGGCCCACGGCTCCAGCAGTCGGCAATAGGGGACCGGACTGGGCAGCTGGCGTGACTGGCATGACTGGCATGACCGGCCCACGGCTCCAGCAGTCGGCAATAGGGGACCGGACTGGGCAGCTGGCGTGACTGGCATGACTGGCGTGACCGGCCCACGGCTCCAGCAGTCGGCAATAGGGGACCGGACTGGGCAGCTGGCGTGACAGGCCCACGGCTCCAGCAGTCGGCTTCGGGTGTCGCTCCTTAGCAAGGTGTTGCATGCAGGAGGAGCTAGCCTGAGGAAGGTACTGATCCAAACACTCTAAGCGGGCAGACCCACTTCTGATCAATACAAACGAGCTCCGCCAACACCGCATAATAGCACAAGTAGCTGGGCAGGTCTTAGGTTGAAATTGTTGGCTGTCCCAAAATGACACCGATGTCTCTGGCTATGTACGCTGTAACTGGTAAAACCACGTTTATTTTGTCTCGCAGACCCGCTGGGGAGCGGTAAAGTGCAATCCATGTATCTCAGGCTCGCTGGGGAGCGATAAAGTGCAGTCCATGCCTCTCAGAGTGGTAAAGCTAGTGGCTGAGGAGTGGTAAAGTACAATACATGTACCTCAGGCTCGTTGGGGAGCGGTAAAGTGCAGTCCAGCCGAGTAAACGGCAACCGTAATATTCAGAGAACATATCGCTCTCGGTAAATAGCATTGGTCACCAAACCAATTTATCCCGGTCTTCAACCGGCTTAAGACGTTACAGAAAATGTGGATGGCAAAAGTGGCTTCAATGGCTGAAAATCATAGAACGCATTCTGCTGAAATTTAATTTTACTAACTTTAAATGTTTGCTTTCCTGAGTACAGCAGCATAGTTAATTGAATACCACTACACGATCGGCTTCCGTACACATCACTGCCTCCAACCGTAACTTCAGCGCCGGGTTTTCAGTTCCTACTAGCTTCTTCATCTGATTTATCAGCACGAGCATCCGTGACTGCTTGCAGCCCATGTGTCTAAAGTAACTGTAGTTAGCCAAGCAAGAATACAAATGTAGGCGTATTTCCGTTTCATAAAAAAATGTTTACCTTTCTTCTTTTTTTGTTAGATTAGTATCCAAAATTTCCCTATTGACCAATTTTTAATAAGTAAGCGTATTCAATAGTTTTTCCTACGGTGGTTGATTCCATTTACAAATTCATCAGTTCGAATATTTGAAGGAACAACTAGTGTTCCCGAAACTTGAACAGCTAGCACATTCACGAGTTGAACCTGGCTGCCAACTGTATTTTTGGAAGGTAGTCTTTTGCCAACTGTAATTCCGTGCTGAAATTCATATGAGCTGGCAAATGGCACTTTCCACTATATTCGCCAATACTATTAAGCCTTCCAAATTAATTCACCTTGAGAGTAAAAAAAAACACTGATGTTTGCCATACACATTTCATATGAAGAAAAACAGTTCTGTCAAGGCAATATTCCAGTTAATCTATTATTGCTGAAATAAATGAAATATTTGGTGACGTACACTCATGTATGTAACACGCTGCTGGTTTCCAGTAGATTAACCAACCAACAGCAGAAAATGAACACGCGTGCTGAAATACCGGCCATGCGTGTTGATGGTCCCCACCCAGCCGGGCTATCACCGACGTGTTGATGGTCCCCACCCACCGGGCTATTACCGACGTCGTGGTCCCCACCAGCCGGGCTATCACCGACGTGTTGATGGTCCCCACCCACCCGGCTATTACCGACGTGCGGGTCCCCACCCAGCCGGGCACACCGACGTCGATGGTCCCCACCCAGCCGGGCTATCACCGACGCTGGTCCCCACCCAGCCGGGCTATCACCGACGCCGATGGCCCCACCCATCCGGGCTATCACCGACGTTTGATGGTCCCCACCCAGCCGGGCTATCACCGACGTGTTGATGGTCCCCACCCAGCCGGGCTATCACCGACGTGTGATGGTCCCCACCCAGCCGGGCTATACCGACGTGTGATGGTCCCCACCCAGCCGGGCTATCACCGACGTGCTGATGGTCCCCACCCAGCCGGGCTATCACCGACGTGCCGATGGTCCCCGCCCAGCCGGGCTATCACCGACGTGTTGATGGTCCCCACCCAGCCGGGCTATCACCGACGTGCTGATGGTCCCCACCCAGCCGGGCTATCACCGACGTGTTGATGGTCCCCACCCAGCCGGGCTATCACCGACGTGTTGATGGTCCCCACCCAGCCGGGCTATCACCGACGTGTTGATGGTCCCCACCCACCCGGGCCATCACCGACGCCGCACAGGAGCGACGCTGCGCTCCAGATGCCGGTAATCAGAGGGGCGCAGGATGTCTGCCGACCACAGATACACTGTACGGCGGCCGACGGAGCGCACACGCGGCGGTTGGCAGCGCCAGATAACACGGCCACGCCTCCCAGCACAGACTGAAACGGCACCGCGGCCAGCCGACAGCATGCAGCCGTGCTTAGAAAAATGCCTCTACACCAGCTTTGACAGGTGTGCGTTGTTGTGACAATGGAGCAGGATACTGAAATTGGCCATGGAAAGGAAGTCAATTTCAAAGCATGCTAGTTGATGTACGCTCAAGGCGAAACAGCTAGTAAGGCTAGTGTCCTGAAATTGACTTCTTTTTTTGTAGAGTGGAAGGGGAGGTGATGTCAAAAAGCCAACTGATGTTTATAAAACAAATCTGCGAATGTACATGGATGTTGTCTAATGATGAGTTTTTTCTTCTGTGACCTTAGTTAACCATTGCATGACGGTGACGTCAGTAGTGTATCTGATGCCTTTACTATTCGGTGGTGCTGCTACCACAACCCATACACGCTTCTAAAGACGCGTTTCTCACTCACAGCATGTAGCAAAAAGCAAAAGTGGCTATTAATGGCGTCAAAAGCAATTGGCATTAAGTGTGGTCTCCACTCAAAATTCAGAATTTCAGGGCTCCGAGTGTGGCCGAGACCGGTAGTCAACGTTTGGGCGAACACAAAATTATATATATGTACATGATACATACATACATATATATATATATATAATATATACATATATGTATAAAATATATATAATATATATTTATGTATATATGTATGTACATATAAATATATATATATATATATATATAAATATATATATATATATATATATATATATATATATATATATATATATATATTATAACATAATAAACAACAAAATCTCAAATTGACATTCATTATACAGTACTAACACTGATATTCAACAGAAATGCGGCGAAGTTGTGGAGTCGGGGAGAGGGGTGTGGTTGGTGATCCACGCCCGTGAGAATAGTGCACGGCAGGGGAAAGGTGTACGTCTTCCAGTCGCCGGGAAATTGGACCAACACGTCAGTGTATTCACAGAAGCGGTGGCTCCATAACCGGGGTCAACACACATCCAGCCAGGACCGACACACGAGCGGGCACCAATACAACTAGAGTCAGCCCAGACGGCAAGCGGCTTCGGGCACCACTTGTCACACACGCACACGAGTGTGTGGCAAGTGATACACCGCTGACTGAACCAGCGCTGCGACGACACTTGACAGTTGTGACGAGTTCCGACAGAACCAGGCGGGCACACCCGGCACCCGTCACATGCACAAAGGTTATACAAAGGAGAACGGGCATTGAAGCGGACGCGTGTCGACATTTTATAATGGCAGAGTTCATCGGGCCCAGCCCAGCGAGGTTTCTCATGATGGTCGTCAGGGGCGCTGCCGTCGTGGGGCCGGCGGCGACAGGGACCGCTTTGACGCAACCCCAACTGATAGCTCGACCAACCGCGCCCCACCCGGCCGGCACGGCCAGAGTAAGAGACGGCCCCGGAGAACCGCCCAGACCGGTTTTTCCACTGTGACCGAGATCCATGTCACGGGGTGGTGAAGGGAGGGGAGGAAGAGGGAGGACGGCCGGCACTTTTACCCCAACCGCGGGCTAAGGTGCGTCACCCGACGACGTGGATCGCTCCACTCCGTTCTGTTCAGTCTCGGTCGACAGCGGACGGAACGGCACTGGTGCGGCAGCCCGGCGCCGCTTCCGGTGTGTGACCGATGGCTGCACGCATGGGCAAACTGTGTGGCCGCGCAGACGGAGCGGCCGGCGCCCGTCACACACGACCCAGCACAGACGAACGGTGTGGCCGGAGACAGTCACAGACGGCCCCAGCACAGACGAACTGTGTGGCCGCGCAGACGGAGCGGCCGGCGCCCGTCACACACGACCCAGCACAGACGAACGGTGTGGCCGGAGACAGTCACAGACGGCCCCAGCACAGACGAACTGTGTGGCTGCGCAGACGGAGCGGCCGGCGCCCGTCACACACGACCCAGCACAGACGAACGGTGTGGCCGGAGACAGTCACAGACGGCCCCAGCACAGACGAACTGTGTGGCCGCGCAGACGGAGCGGCCGGCGCCCGTCACACACGACCCAGCACAGACGAACGGTGTGGCCGGAGACAGTCACAGACGGCCCCAGCACAGACGAACTGTGTGGCTGCGCAGACGGAGCGGCCGGCGCCCGTCACACACGGCCCAGCACAGACGAACGGTGTGGCCGGAGACAGTCACAGACGGCCCCAGCACAGACGAACTGTGTGGCAGACGAACTGTGTGGCAGGCGCCCGTCACACCAGGCCCCAGCACAGACGAACTGTGTGACCGCGCAGACGGAGCGGCCGGCGCCCGTCACACACGGTCCCAGAACAGACGTCGAGTCGCCACCCAGGAAAAACCAACGTCGGAAGCCTGCGGCGTCACCTTTTGCATGTCGGTCAACAAGAGCAAAGATGTGAAGCGATAATATCTGATACAAAAGCGAACCGTAACATTGACGGATCAGGTTAGCATTGGCGGTTTCAGTCCTTTCCACGGCTGGTGAAATTCAAATCTTGGTTGGTTGGTTATTGGTTTTACGACACGTCGACCGTTGAGTCATATAGCGTCGCCAATCTCTCACGCCGATTGGTCACGGGTGAAGAGTAGCGACAGGTGATATTCGAACCCACAATCTTTCGATTGCGAGACGAGCATCTTACCCCTAGACCACTCGTCCCCCAAATTCCAATATTGGTGCGACAGACTACGAACAAGCCGTATCCACCCGGTCAGTCAAATGACTAAGCACACACCAGCGATTGTGACCTTCGGACAACAGAGCGGATGGTCAGCGGTGGCACCGATCCGGCAGTGAATCACAACACAGCTGACAAAAACGACCCGTGCGACACGCCCTTCCACACACGAACGCTACACATCTGGGAGGACTTGCCAGGGCACGCTGCTCCATGACGGCTGATGTGGTCTGGTCGTGTTCGAACGTTGGCACATTTGACGACAAATTGCACGGCTGGCACGCATGCGCCGCAGTCCGTAGAAACTACGCCTTTGCAGGAGAAAACCGGCAACTGGAGCGACAAGCACGTGGAGGCGGTAATGGTGGCTCACGCTGATCAGGCCATGGGTTCTACTTTCACTCCTTTCGTGATCATATCAGCTAGCTTTCTCCGTGCAATATCAGCCACAACGGAGAAGCGAAGGTATCGAACAGTCGTTTCGTAACGGTACGTGGACAATTAGCGATATCATTAATCGGCTCAACAATCAGACTGACATCGCCCATCACTGACCGACTGAAGACACGCCTGGCCGACCCATGACTGACCTACTGAAGGTACAGACGACATAATTCAGCTCTCGCTTTCTCGCTCATTCGACATAATTCAGCCGCCGCCGTTCCTCGGCGGCAGGCATTCATCAGAGCCGACGGCGGACATTGATCAGAGCGGCGACTGGTGGCCGGTCTGGGCAGCGTCACCATGCCGGCGAGGCCAATGGCCCGGCCCGCGGCCGTTTCCCAGACAATCGGTTCTCACCGGATGCTGCAGCGGCGAGAGCCCACGCCCCATCGGCAGGCGGACAACAGCCAGCTGATCTCTTCACCATTACGGCGGACGGAGCCGTGATGCCGGCCAAAGGTCAGCACAGTACAGACAGCTGATCTCTTCACCGCTACGGCGGACGGAGCCGTGATGCCGGCCGGCGCTACGTGCTCTGGTTGCATAACTCAGCGGCACAGTCTGGGGGCGGCGAAAGTTGCGCACAGTTCGGCGGTGCGTCTGGTATGGCCATGACCCCGCCATGAGAGCGGCCGTCTCCTGTCCGCCAAGCGGAGAGAGGGAGAAGGAAAGAGAGAAAGAGAGAAAAGAGAGAGAAGAGAAGAGAAGAGAAGAGAAGAAAGAGAGAAGAGAGAAGAGAGAAGAGAGAAGAGAGAAGAGAGAAGAGAGAAGAGAGAAGAGAAGAGAGAAGAGAGAAAGAGAAAAGAGAGAAGAGAGAAGAAGAAAAGAGAAGAGAGAAGAAGAAAAAAAAAGGGGCGTCAACAATGTTTACCGGATGCGCAGCGGCAAGCCCGCGCCCCATCGGCAGGCGACAACAGCCAGCTGATCTCTTCACCATACGACGGAGCCGATGCCGCCAAAGTCAGCACAGTACAGACAGCATTCTTCACCGCTACGGCGGACGGAGCCGTGATGCCGGCCGGCGCTACGTGCTCTGGTTGCATAACTCGGCGGCACAGTCTGGGGCGGCGAAAGTTGCGCACAGTTCGGCGGTGCGTCTGGTATGGCCGTGACCCCGCCATGAGAGCGGCCGTCTGGTGTCCGAGAGAGAGAGAGAAAGAGAGAGAGAGAGAGAGAGAGAGAGAGAGAGAGAGAGATAGAGATAGAGATAGAGATAGAGAGATAGAGATAGAGAGATAGAGAGATAGAGAGAGAGAGAGAGAGAGATAGAGAGATAGAGAGAGAGAGAGAGAGAGAGAGATAGAGAGATAGAGAGTAGAGAGATAGAGAGATAGAGAGAGAGAGAGAGAGAGAGAGATAGAGAGATAGAGAGAGAGAGAGAGAGATAGAGATAGAGAGAGAGAGAGAGAGAGAGAGAGAGAGAGAGAGAGAGAGAGAGAGAGAGAGAGAGAGAGAGAGAGAGAGAGAGAGGGGGGGAGAGCACCGGCCGACCCGCCCTCACCACCCGCGGAGAAAGGGGTGGAGAAGGGGGTGGTGATGGCGACAGCGACGGGCGTGATGGCGGGTGGCGCTGCGTGTCGCCGACGGCAGCCACACCAGACGACCGGATCGGCGCAGAGTGGCAGGAGCAGTCAGTCACATGACAGACCAGATCAGGCCGCGCCGATACTCGCCGACTACACCTCCCAGTCCGGAGGGAAACCATACAAGGCGGCCAGAAAGACAAATCGGCGTAATGCAGTTGATGGAGCACGAACCTGCCCCAGCTGATCTCGGAACGTATATTTTGCGCCCCACTCGGCGCAAAGTTCACGATTGTTTACTTGGCATTGCACCGCCAAACAATTGGCAGCAGCCCTTCTGGTGGTGTGTGCCTACTCAGAATGGCGTCGGAAGGCGCGGATCTGAACTCGCAATTCCAGCCCCATGCCGGGATGAGCAAACCTAGCTGCGGGAAGGGGGTTGCGACCTAGAAACCGGATCTGAGCATGATAACAAGTCATGCCACAAACATCCCAGGATTCACGCTCGGTCACACCGGATATGGCTGCGACCTGCGGAACATTCCCGGGCTATGCGTCGAACGACCCCGGAAGATCCCGTTAAGCAAGCCCAGCGTTTATCCGTGAGGCACGGTTGGTAGTTGTATAATGAAATATTTAATAGTCACGTAGCAGAAGCTAGCAATATTTCACGCAAGGCAAACTTTCAAAAGGAAGCGATGTATGCTCTCCCTGAAAACGGCAATGCAAACATTGAACGGGAACACAAACAGACAAAACGGCAACAAAACACACGCGAGCACAAACAAGCGGAAAAACAAGCGAACCGAAGCACAAACAAAGCATACCAAAAAAGTAAGCACAAGCACAAAGCAAGCACAAACAAAACAAGCACAATCAACGCGGAAACACAAACAATGAAAGACTCGCGGACTCGGTCACACCGGATTTGGCCCCGACCGGCGGAACATTTCCAGCCGCGGACGTGCGTCGAACGACTGCTGGAAGCTCAGGTCCGTTTATCCGCGAGGTAAAGTTGACAGTTGTAGAATGCAATGTTTCATCACGCAGCGAAAGCTAGCAGTATTTCATGCGAGCTAAACTTTTTAGAGGAAGCGTTGTATGCTCTCTACAAAAACGGCAACACGAACATTAATGGCCTGGTATTACGCCGTGCCTTACCGAACCGGAATCGATCCAAATGCATACCATGAGGAGTCTTAGGCTAATTCCACCCACAGGAGTCTTAGGCTAATTCCACTCACTGGCGCGGTTATTGTGCTGGACATAAATGATTACGCTGCAGGCTGGTTGGAGGGTTTAAACATGCGGTCGGCCACCAGACATGCGGTTTGTTTATAATTTTCCGGCAAACAGATCAGTAGTAGCCTCTAGGGTGCGCATTATGACATCGATCACGACTTTCAAGGCCACCCTGGCAGGGGCAGGTGTTTACATGATGACGTACCGTGGTGCACGGTAGGACAGAGTAAACGAACCTTGGATTCCTTTACGACGCATTCGACCGCTGCGTCATAAAACGTCAACCTCGCACACCGATTGGTCGCTGGTGGACGCGGTAATCCCGACGGTTGCAGGATTCAAACCCACGATTTTACGATCAAGTGTCGAACAATACCGACTGAGCCAACGCGACCCCAGTAGCACAGCATGCTTGATGGGTCGAGAAAGCAGTGCATACGAGCTTCCAAAATTAGACAGAAAGGGCAAAGCAGGTCTGGAGGGGACGCCTTTGAACAAAAGGTAAAGTTCCAACGATAAGCAAAAAGCATGCTCTCGACTATGAATATCGGGAGGACATACTCACATTTTGTAAATATTGGAGGGCGAATTAGAACAACACACATTTATTGAGATGAAGATCATGATACATGATTTAGGTTTGGTGCAAAAGCATTGCTGGTTAATCGAGCCACCAAGCAAAATACACGTCATCGTAGTTTACATAAAACAAAATGTTCATCCTTCTGACCTCACCGCCACTCATAGTGAGCCACCCATAGTCTACTCCGTCCACGAAGACCACCGCCATTTGCTCATGAATGCACACCACTCTCGTCGCACCAGAGGTGAACCATTAGTAATATTACGCTACATAATATTGTATAACACGGCATATTACTATATTGATGTATGATAATATGCCATGTGGTAAGGTAGGCTGATTGATGACAATAAAGTACATTATTGGATGTATTATGTTCGGCTTAAGTTACGCCCTCCGACAAACAAAAATGCTTCTTCAGTCAGTGGCGTCGCCACGAAATCCTTCCAGGGGGGGCAAGGTCGAAAGGGGGCCTCCTGTTCCCCGAAAGGGGGCCTCCATTGTGTTAGGGTCTCATAATGTTTTAGGCTCTTATACTATGGTTCGAGGATGGGGAACATGATTTCATATTCGTTTTTTTTTGTTCTTGGCATCGTACATCATTTACTCAAAACGCAATAGCACTAATCATTTTCGCTGAAAACTGGGCCATACCAGGGTATAAACAAGTAATATTTGGATACATACATAAGTGCCAAAACAAACCATCGTCTCAATGCTTTCTCGAATCTTCCCGCTGGCCTCTAGATTGCAGCGAGCTGGCGGGGCTGGTGCTAAGCATATCTTACAGATATCTGCCATTGATAAACCCACTTTTAAGTCATCCAAGTCTAACTGAATATAGCTTGATTCATCACTACTGTTATTTATTCCCACCAGCTTGATGTCATAAGCAAAGCCTGAACGACCATTTCTCAGTCCAGGGACGACAATTTCGGAAAGGTGACAACGAGAAGTGGATTGCATTGGTTTTATGAGCGCCATCTTAGGAATTTATTTATTTTTATAACATTTGGTGCTGGCTGCAAGGCAACTGTCACACGAGCTAAAATATATCCTCAGCGAATAAATTCACGGCAAGAACAAGCATTGAACAGCAATGCATAAATGACAATGCAACAATGCAACAATGTCAGTACATATATAATCCAAGCCTTCAAATTCCACGCCGTCACGCCCATCGTTTTCGCTTTGCTGTACCGTTTTGTAAATGAGGTTGAGAAGGTATGGAAGCTGGGAAGCTCTAATCATGCAGGCTGTAATAACAGAAAAGAAGTTTGTTGGAAGAAAATGCATTTAAAAACATCATTCGTCCCATTTTATATGGGGCATGGATGTTGTATTGTATTATTGAGGGGTAATTTGTCCCCTCAATGTTGGCGTTTCACCATGGGCGTATGTTTCGGAAAATTATAGAGGGACCAGTGGAGTACCTATATTTGCGTCAAGCAGGACGGGGCAAACGGATTTGCAGGGGGGGGGTGCACCTACGCCCATTAAAAAGTCCTTGGATTTCGACCGCTATTTTGTCAAAGGGTACATTTCGAAATAATATAATTAGTCATCAACTAAATTGTCCTGTGGAGGGGCCTAATCTACCACTATGGTTTCTGATTGGTCGGATTTCAACCCTAACTCCACCACTCAGTTCTTAGGTTTTCTTTTGGTATCCCTTGATAAGTTACCTCACACTGCTGAAATTACACCTATACCACAAAACCGGATCGGTATCCAAAAATCAAGCTGAAGCCCTCCAAAAAAGGAGAGATTCCAACAAATAAATGTCCGGGTCAGGAAAATGGCTCTGTTGCACCGAACATTTTTTTCCAGATGCCTTCAAAAATTGCGTATGACACCGAAAAGCATACCGGATCTCGAAAAATCGAGGTGGGATACAAAAACATGACGCCAGAGGTTCGAAAAATCAGGCCGGGATTCGGACTTTAAAAAAACCCAGAAAAGATCCACAAAAATCGCGTTGAGCCCAGAAAGCTGGCGTTGGGTCTCCGGAACCACGCGCCTGGGCGCGATAAGTCGCGCTGGGACCCATAAAAAATCGCACCGAAGCCCCAAAATCATACTGGGGCCCCACAAATGTGCGTCAGAAGCCCCAAATATACACAGCGGGACCCTAAGAGTACGACGGTGCCAGAAAATACAACTAACCCTCCAAAGCGCACAGAGTCTCCCAAAAAGCGATAGGGCCTTAAAACATGCGTTGCAGCCCTAAATAAACATACCGGGAGCTCTAAGAAAAATACACTGCAAGCTCGCAAGGCGCACAGGAACCATGAGAACGCACAAGGGCCTGGAAAAGAGGCTGGAGCCACAAAAGGCAACATGGTTCCAAAACGTACAAAACGACCGGGAGCTAAAGAAACACATCGGGATCTTCGAAAACGCCCCGACACGTAAAAAATACTCGGTGCACAAAAAAAAACACAACAAAGCCCTAAAACGAGCAGGGTTTCGAAGATGTATTAGGCCCATAACTTCAAAGTAAAATGTATTACCCACCACTTTAAAATACAAAACTTCACAATTTCAGGCATTCCAGTTCATAGCACCTGGTCGCCACGACGGCAACGTCAGTGCACGTGCACACCCATTTGTCGTATTCGGTGCATTCGCCACACTTCGTGCGATGCTATGGTTTCTGCTAGGCCTTCTGCGTTTTGCTAATTGCTGCCACCTGATAGACTTGCGCCATATTTGGCGTGATGGAATGATTCGTATGGGCGTTCGCTGCGAAAAGTCGATTGATTAAATTTGATCATTAGTTTCCTACTTCTCACATTTTCTGGTAGTTATGAAATGCGGTTTCCGCTGAGCTTTGATGCACTTCATATCTTTGCTGCTATCCTCCCAGATTGGATACCGAACCGAGGCCAAGCCTCAGCGTTCTTTTTTGGACCCATTGCGTCTTTCTTGGTCTATGATTGTGCATTATGGCTTCAATCCATTTTTGTTAGGGGCCTAAAGCATTTTCGAACCCCCTGCTCGTTTTAGGGTTTGTTGCATTTTTGTGCACCGAGGATTTTTTTGACGTGTCGGGGCGTTTTCGAAGATCCCGATGTGTTTATTTAGCGCCCGGTCTTTTTGTTTGTTTCGGAACCATGTTGCCTTGTGTGGCCCCAGCCACCTTTACAGGCTATTGTGCGTTATCATGACCCCTGTGTGCCTTGAGAGCTTCCGGTGTATTTTTTATACCTCCCGGTATATATATTTATGGCTGCAACGCATGTGTTAAGGCCCTGTCGTTTTTGTGAGACTGTGCGCTTTGGAGGGCCAGTTGTATTTTCGGCCCCCGCTGTGCTCTTAGGGTCCCGATGTGTCTATTTTGGGCTTCTGACGCACACTTGTGGGGCCCAAGTACAATTTTGGGGCTTCGGTACGATGTTTCTAGGTCCCAGAGCGGCTTATCGCGCCCAGTCGCGTGGTTCCGGAGACCCAACCCCAGTTTTCTGGGCTCAATACGATTTTTTTTAAAATTCCGAATCCCGGCCTGATTTCTCGAGTCCTTCGCGCCATGTTTTTGTAACCCACCTCGATTGTTCGAGATCCGGTTTGTTTTTCGGTGCCGTACGCAATTTGTGAAGGCATCTGATATGTTCGGTGCTCCAGAGCAATTTTTTTACCTGGGCATTTAGTTGTTGGAATCCATCCTTATTTTGGAGGGCTCCAGCTTGATTTTTGTCGGATACCGATCCGGTGTTTGTGGTCACACTGTGCTTACGTGTGGCCCTAGACGGCAATTTTTTAGAGCCTCGACGGGACTACCGATGGGAATTGTGGGTCCCGACCGCGATATTTGGGCGGCCCGGTTCGAGTTTGTGCGACGCGTTGTATTTAGCTGTGGCCCCAACGCGATTTTGGCGGTTCCTGTCGTAATTTGTCGGGCCTCGGAGCGAGTTTCCCGGGGCTCGCCGTATTTATTTGGAGACCCATACGCGAATTCTGGTGGACCGACGCGAATTTTGGTGGCTCCAGCGCGATTTTTAAGGCCCCGACACGATTCTTGGGAGCTTATCCCTCTCAGGATGGAGGGGGCATTTGCCCCTTTGACATAGCACGGCGGCCACTGAAGGATATTTTTTTTTCCCAGTGACATTCCGGTTAAGATTGATTTTTAGGGCAGCTGCAACTTTTGGGGCCCGGCGCGACCTTCTGGGCCTCCAGTGTGATTTTCAAGGGCTGCGACGCGACTTTGTTTTAGTCCAATGTGATCTTTTGGGCCCCGACGTCATTTTCTTGGATCCCTAGCGCGAGCTGTAGCGGCCTCGACACTTTTTGGGGTCCAATGCGTTTTGGAGGCTTTTGGCGTCATTGTTGGGCCCCCAGAGTGATTATCCATGTCCGGATTGTTTTTCGTTGCTCCGGCTTCATTTGTTTTGGTCCCAATGAGACTGTCGGGGCACGGTACGACCTGTCGTGCCCCTGGCATGATTTTCGTGGTCCGGGCGTGAATTTTTGGTACCCCAGGCTCAGCGTAATTTGCGGGGGCCCCGGCCGGATCTTTTGGGGCCCATATCGTGATTTTAAAATACCCAGACACGACTCTTACTATTTCTTAGGGGTTTCTTCTTGCAAATTATAGGGCTCCTGTCGCGTCTTCAGGGTCTCGTCTCATTTCCTAGAGCCTTTTTATCGGTTTTCGATGTCTCCTTGTGTGTCCTACCCTCCTCCATATTCAATGGTCCTCCTCTCCCGTCTTGGAGGGCCTCCTCTTGCATTCTGGGGCCCCTTTAACGTGGCATGGGGCTTCCTCTCACCTTCGAGGGGCATTCTCTGCCAAATTAGGGGCCTCCTGCCACGCCTCGTGTGGCTCCTCCTTTATCCTGGAAAAACCTTACCCGTCTTGAGGGATCTTCAATTTTGGAAACCTGACCTCCTTCCATACCTGCTACCACTCCCATCTTAAGGGCCTCCTCTCATTTCCTGGGAACTCTTTCCGGTCTTCGGGGCCTCATTTGGTCCTGGAGACCTACTCCTTCTTGAGGGACTCCTCTCGAGTCCGGCAGGTGCCTCATGTCTCTTCTAGAGGCCTTCTTTTTTCAAATTAGGGGCCGCTCTCACGTCTTGGGGGCCTCCTACTGTGCGTTCTCCTGCTCTGCGCTCTGGATTCGATCTTTACCCATCTTAGGGTTGGTCTCTTATCTCCTCGTGGACTCCTCTTCTCTCCCAGGCGCCTCCTCTGCCAAATTACTGGCAACCTTTCCTATCTTAGTGGCCTTGTTATTTCCCGTGGACCTTCTTAGCCGTCTTCGAGCCTTCTTTTCCGCCTGGGAGCCATCTCTCTTATCCAATGGCCTTTTCTCCTATTTTAGGGGCCTCCTCGTTCATCATGGGGTCTCATTTCCAATCTTGTGTCGTTCTCTTCCGAATTAGGTGCCTCCTGCCACGTCTCTGGATCATCCTTTTCTATCTCGGTGGAACCTAACCCGTTTGGGGCCAGCTTTAGCGTCTCCGAAACCTCATCTCATATCCAATGGCTTCCTTTTCCGTCTTAGGGCCTCCTCTCATATTCTGGGGCCTTTTTTTCCGGTGTTGGGACCTCCTTTGCATTCCTGGTTGCCTCCGTGCCATTTTTGACATTCTCTTGATTTCTGGGGACTCCTACCCTCTCCTAGGTGACTCCTTTTTCAAATTAGGGGCCTCCTTATCTGTGTTTGGAGCCTCATTGCCCTCTTAGCAGGGTGCTTTTGCGTCCTAGTCCTAGATCTCCTCTTCCAGGTTCCTCCTCTTCCAAAATATGGGCCTCATCTGGCTGGTCTCGGTGACCTTCTCTCATTCCTGCGGAGACCTTCTTACCCGTCTTGGGGCCCCTATTGCGTCCGGAGAAATATCACATATCAGGTCTTAATTTTATATTGCAGGGGCATCCTCTTCCGTCTTGGGGGCCTCGATTTCCAACTTAAGAATATTCTGCCACCCATCGGAAGCCTTTTCGTCTAACCTGGGTGGCTTCTTGCACGTCTCGGTGGCATCCTTTCAGTCCTGAGGGCCTCCTTTTCGTGCTGGGGTCTCCTTTTCGTCCTGGGGCCTCCTTTTCGTCCTGGGGGCTACCTTCCAATCTCTGTTCTACGTCCAAGAGGCCTCCTTTTCGTCCTGGGGGCTACCTTCCAATCTCTGTTCTACGTCCAAGAGGCCTCCTTTTCGTCCTTGGGTGCATCCTTTTCGTTCTGGGGGCCTCCTTTTCGTCCTGGGGCCTCCTTTTAGTCCTGGGGGCCTCCTCCCAATCTCTGTTCTACGTCTTGGGGGGCTTCCTTTGCGTTCTGGGGCCTCCTTTTCGTCCTGGGGGCCTCCTTTTCGTCCTGCATTTTATTTTGGAACCTTTTCGTTCTGGGGGCCTCCTTTTCGTCCTGGGGACCTCATCCCAATCTCTGTTCTACGTCTTGGGGGCATCCTTTTCGTCCTTTGGTGCATCCTTTTCGTCCTAGGGTTGTTTTTTTTTTTTTTGGGGGGTTTTTTTTTTTTTTTTTTTCTTTGTGGCTCCTTTTTCGTCCTGGGGGCCTCCTCCCAATCTCTGTTATACGTCTTAGGGGAATCCTTTTCGTTCTGGGGGCCTCCTTTTCGTCCTGGGGACCTCATCCCAATCTCTGTTCTACGTCTTGGGGGCATCCTTTTCGTCCTTTGGTGCATCCTTTTCGTCCTAGGGTTGGTTGGTTGGTTGTTGGAGTTTGGGGGCGCATCGACTGCGTCTTTCGTCCTGGGGGGCCTCCTCCCAATCTCTGTTCTACGTCGTGGGGCCTCCTTTTCGTCCTTGGGTGCATCCTATTCGTTCTGGGGGCCTCCTTTTAGTCCTGGGGGCCTCCTTTTATTCCTGGGGCCTCCTCCCAATCTCTGTTCTACGTCTTGGGGGCCTCATTTGCGTCCTGGGGGCATCCTTTTCGTCCTGGGGCCTCCTTTTCGTCCTGGGGGCCACCTCCCAATCTCTGTTCTACGTCTTAGGGGTCTCCTTTTCGTCCTGGGGGCCTCCTTTTCGTCCTGGGGGCCTCCTTTTCGTCATGGGGGCCACCTCCCAATCTGTTCTACGTCTTAGGGGCCTCCTTTTCATCCTGGGGGCCTCCTTTTCGTCCTGGGGCCTCCTTTTCGTCCTGGGGCCTCCTTTTCGTCCCAGGGGGGCCTCCTCCCAATCTCTGTTCCACGTCTTGGGACCTCCCTTTCGTCATGGGGCCTCATTTTCGTCATGGGACCTCCTTTTCGTCCTGGGGGCCTCCTCCCAATCTCTGTTCTACGTCTCTTATAGAGACCTGATTATATTTCCTGGGGGCGTCGTCAGTCTTGAGGCCTCATTGACAGCATGATCTTCTGTCCCGTCAGCCTCCTTGCTCACCTTTTTTTGCTGTGCATTTGCGGATAGGGGCCTCCTCAAATTTAGGCGGGCCATTTCACGGTGGCGGCCCCCCCCCCCGGTGGCGACGCCCTTGTCTTCAGTACATATTACATAGCCCCATGGGAGGAGGAAAGAGACACTTCAATAGAACAAAAATCAATCGTGGCCCATCACAGAGATTTAACACTGCCAACGGACGCTCAAGTTAACATAATATAACAGAACCAGTCCAATTTCCCCCACCCCACCCCCCACTAAAAGAATGCACACATGGGCCGGAGGTCAGTCAGCCTCCTGCACAAACACGGCGCACGTCTGAACCAGTCGAGACGCTCTTCAGTCATCCCAACATATCTTGACCGCTTACAAGCCGGGTCGAAATGGACGAATTCCACACACTACACCAGGTTCAATGTGCAGCAGATGTGCAGCACAGACCAGGCTTGGTCTGTACATTCCACTCCTGGTGCCGGAGTGCCAGATTCTGGCAAAACTAGCAGGAACGGAAAACAGTTTGCAGTGCATATCTACTGTAAGGCGAAACGCATCCCCACGAAAGTGGACGCTGCTGTTTAACGCCGTGCTGTTTACGAGCACGGACAAATTACTGACTGCAGTAGCAAAACAAGTTCACTATCATTCAGAGCATATAATGTTTGAGCGGTGGAAGACCCAGACAATCCTTGTTCCTTGTCCAACACTGATCCAGACTGTGACCACAGCCTAGCCTAACCCGGCAGACACGTGTACACGTGTACAGCCGCGTGCTGGCCGGTCCACCGGATGGCGCTGGGCCGACCGTCGCGCTGCTGAGGCCGGAATGTCGACGCCAGCGGCGGTGGCGGCGGCGGTGGCGGCGGCGGTGGCGCGTGAACCGGCTGACGGCCGTGTCCGCACGCGGAAGGCGCGGCGGTCGTTCGCACGACGCGCGCACCGGCCAACCCCTGCCGGAGACGCCGGCGTGCCGGCCGGCCACCGACTGCAGCCGCCATCACATGGCGCGCCAACACGACGGCGAAGGGTACACGTCCCGGCAGCAATGTCACGGCCGGCCACTGACTGCAGCCGCCATCACATGGCGCGCCAACACGACGGCGAAGGGTACACGTCCCGGCAGCAATGTCACGGCCGGCCACTGACTGCAGCCGCCATCACATGGCGCGCCAACACGACGGCGAAGGGTACACGTCCCGGCAGTAATGTCACGGCCGGCCACTGACGCAGCCCCACCACATGGCGCCCAACACGACGGCGAAGGGTACACGTCCCGGCAGCAATGTCACGGCCGGCCACTGACTGCAGCCGCCACCACTGGCGCGCCAACACGACGGCGAAGGGTACACGTCCCGGCACCAATGTCACGGCCGGCCACCGACTGCAGCCGCCATCACATGGCGCGCCAACACGACGGCGAAGGGTACACGTCCCGGCAGCAATGTCACGGCCGGCCACTGACTGCAGCCGCCATCACATGGCGCGCCAACACGACGGCGAAGGGTACACGTCCCGGCACCAATGTCACGGCCGGCCACCGACTGCAGCCGCCATCACATGGCGCGCCAACACGACGGCGAAGGGTACACGTCCCGGCAGCAATGTCACGGCCGGCCACTGACTGCAGCCGCCATCACATGGCGCGCCAACACGACGGCGAAGGGTACACGTCCCGGCAGCAATGTCACGGCCGGCCACCGACTGCAGCCGCCACCACATGGCGCGCCAACACGACGGCGAAGGGTACACGTCCCGGCAGCAATGTCACGGCCGCCGTGACATTGCGTCACGTGCAACACGTCGCGCACTGTCGTGGACGTGACGAAGTCACCGGCACCGTCTGGGGACGAGTGGTCTAGGGGTAAGATGCTCGTCTCACAATCGAAAGGTTGTGGGTTCGAGTCTCACCTGTCGCTACTCTTCGGCCGCGACCAATTGGCGTGAGAGATTGGCGACGCTACCTCAACGGCAGAGTGGGAAACTTACTTTCCGGGTTGCGAGTCGGAGTGCAAACCGGTATCTTCCGGAGTACATTTTCAGACATTATTTGTATGCATGGAATCTGTTTACCAGTAACCGACCAGAAAAACCTAACTAAGACCTACATAATATGCATAAGTAATATCATTCTCATTTTTGGTCAGATGAAATGTCAAAACATAGGAACAAGGAAGTGAACAATGGATGGCACCCCCCGGCAGTGACTCGTAATAATCAGCACTGTTTCGTTTCTCATAACTCACAGGAACAATGCGCTTTCCTTTCACTTTTGGCTCAGTACAAGGCTAGCCATATGAAAAACAAACAAAAATACTTCACACTTCACCCTCAGCTCAGAGCGCATACCTACCTACGCAGCCAATTTCCCACGTAATACGAACGCAACTCCGCTACCGCACACGCCACAGTTGGATGTGATCAAAGCAAAGGATCAGTCGAGGTCTTCTGTTTACATGACACTATTAACCACGTGTTCAAAGTTGCTAATGGTTATGACGTCATATAAAAATTACCTTACATTGATTGGTTGACGGACAGATTTCGTAACAGAAAACGCTAACGCAGCCAATTCTGATCGGTGCCCTCCGGGCCTCCGGAGAACGTCTCTTAAAACTGTCAAACTTTCCCACTATAGGGTGGCAGAAACACAGCTTTTCCGAGACGCGGCTCCAAAGCCGGAGAACAGTGTACTCAGTGCGCATGCGCATCTTTTTGCAAGTTGTAGTCGGCGTGTTGTTGTCGGCAATTGAGGTTGAGATTTGAGGAAATTGAGGTTCAGCAATCGGTAGTTGAGAGCTGACTGCTACAAAAAAGTGGTTAGAGTGGTGACCGTAAGTGGAATAAACGGCGTTTTTTGGGTGTATTTCTGTGTTGGTTTTTATTCATATCTTTGTTCCCACATTTCAATTTGTGTCGGAGTACATGTGAAGCCCATCCTATCCAGTATGAACCCGGAGTGCAGAAATGTTTTCAGAGATAAAATCTCTTAAGAAGTGCCTTAATTCCCACCCTGCTCAACGGTCGACGTGTCGTAAAACCAATAACCAACCAACCGGCACCGTCTACTCAGTGTTTAAGACGTCCGTGCTACACGTTGGGTGGCTGACCATACTCGGCCGGTCACGGGCACCTGGCTCACGGGCATGACCTACCTTTAAACAGGTACGGCGGCAGGCACCGAGAGCGCCGCCTCGCCAAGTGTCACCGGAGTGATACCCGTTCACCTCACCCAAAAATTGGCATGGTGCCGCAATGTGCTCAACGTGCTACGGCGGGAACCTGAGAGCAGGGCTGGCAAAAACTGGCATTTGCCATGTCAGTGGTATTGACCGGTAATAACCATTTACTGGCAAAAAAACTGCTTACACCGCAGCAGACCACAATGACGGATCCGGAGAAACTCCGCATCCATAATCTGAAATATGTCGTGGTCTCCTGCACGATGTTGACGTGTCTTGGCCAGGGTTGGATATACACTTCGGAATCCTGGATTTGGAGAGCAAAAACTTGGGGTGGGGAGGATAATGCTTTCTCTGTGTATGACCTCAAGAACTGCTTGTAATTCCAGTCAGCTTTGGGTATGTGTAAGACGTAGTAATGAGCTTGCGGTCATATTCAAACTCCATTCATCTCTCGGTGAATAAACGGGTTAATACATTATAGGAGATGATGATGTTCTGGATGACAAACGTCCAGGACGACGTTGTATTTCCAACCCTGGTCTTGGTAAGAGTCGGAAAAATTGCCTGATCCTGGATTTTTGGCATCCAGAACACTATCATCCCCAGAAAATTATCCTCTTACTTTTCTCATTTGGATTTTGAATGGTGGTGTTTCACAATGAACTGTTCTGTGATGAAGTGCTCAAGATTCACTTGAAAGTGCAAGCTAATATTCTGATGCCATATGCTTGAAGAGAAATATCCTCTCTATATTTGGTGAAACATTTTTTCCTCTTCACATCTAGGATAAAAAAACAAATCCAACCTTGGTTTTGACAGCAAATATTTTTCCAGGTCCCTGGTATCAACCAGTTTATGCAGGCATCTTGTCAACCGTGTCTGAGAGCAAGCGAATGTACAAGACCGTTCCGCAAGGGTACCGAAAAAAATTAAGTCTGCGATATGCACGCTTTATGTGAAACTGTGCATGTCCTGCGCACCTGTGTGCAAAGCAACAATCCCCTGGCACGTGAACAACAAAAACAAACGAAAACACACACACATTGGACTGCGCCACTGCTCCAATCCCCTCTACCCGGTCAGTTGCGGTGTCCCCGGGTAGGTGGTCGAAGCTGTTCATAATGCCACGATCATTTTCGGTGGTACAGACCGGAAGCGCGGGTGCCGCACAGTTTGAAAGACCGATTGGTGTCGGAGTCTCCACGATACTGTTCAATGTTAACTCTGAAATATCCGACCAAGACAATTCCGACAGAAATGTCAACAGTTACAACACCCGACGAAAACTTTTAACCGCCAATGGCCGCACAAGACGACGTTCAAAAGCAATTAGTGATAGAAAAACCAGCGACAGTAAATGACACCTATTGCATGACCCATATTTCGTCACTTTAAAAAAGAGAGGCCCAGCGATAGACAACGAACCGGCTGGAGAAACTGGATCACCCTGACGCGCCAGCCCCACTCAGCACACAGGGGCGCACGTCCTGTCTTGTAATCTAGCTACATCCAGCAGCCGATGCCACTGGGAGACAACCCACCCAGCGGCCGATGCCACTGGGAGACAACCCACCCAGCAGCCGATGCCACTGGGAGACAACTCACCCAGCGGCCGATGCCACTGGGAGACAACTCACCCAGCGGCCGATGCCACTGGCAGACAACCCACCCAGCGGTCTATAGCTCAGAATCTGGCCATGCCATTCCAGACTACCGACTATTGACTCGGAGCTTCACCAGACCAAGGACCAAGACATGGTTGGTTGGTTATTGGGGTTTAGGGGCGCATCGACTGCAGAGGTCATGCAGCGCCCATAACGTCGTCAATCATATCAAGTATTTAAAGGCGAAACTGATTAACTCTACCAAATGTCACATTATCAAATCTATTGTCATGACGTACATCATAACCATCCTGGTCTTACCACATACATGTCATCATATTAGTGGGGCGTATATACCACAGAAAACTTAACCTCTGCAAGGAAGCGGAATAACTGTCCAGATTGTATAAACGGGAATTCATCCACTAGTACTTCCCGTGGCGAAAGTGTAGTGCGCCTGAAGTGACGTCTCCGCGCATGTGCAAGTCTGGGGCATGCAACCAATATGTGTTGTATTGATAGGAGAGCATGGCACCTTTGAACCAAGACATGGGCGTCGCCACGTTCAACACGGCGCTCCGTGATGACGTAGCGCCGTCGTCCCTACACCCGACACTGCCGCCTCAACGCCGGCCGGCGCCGCCATCGGCCATCGCAGCGCGTGGCTGCCGTGGCTGCCGGGTCATGGTCAGGTCACTGCACCGGAGCCGGCCGGCCGGCCCGGTCCGGTCCTGCAGAGCGGGCCACCAGGCCGGCCGGCCCGGCCCCGCCGCCTGCAGCCGCCTGGAGCCGCCTGCAGCCCGGCCCAGCCGCCTGGAGCCGCCTGCAGCCGCGGCCCAGCCGCCTGGAGCCGTCTGCAACCCGGCCCAGCCGCCTGGAGCCGCCTGCAGCCCGGCCCAGCCGCCTGGAGCCGCCTGCAGCCCGGCCCAGCCGCCTGGAGCCGCCTGCAGCCGCCTGGAGCCGCCTGGAGCCGCCTGCAGCCCGGCCCAGCCGCCTGGAGCCGCCTGCAGCCGCCTGGAGCCGCCTGCAGCCGCCTGGAGCCGCCTGCAGCCCGGCCCAGCCGCCTGGAGCCGCCTGCAGCCCGGCCCAGCCGCCTGGAGCCGCCTGCAGCCGCCTGCAGCCCGGCCCAGCCGCCTGCAGCTGCCGCCGAGTCGATGCTCCGCCAGATAGCCCCACACGGCTGGACGGACGCGCGACCCCCGGCGCGCCGCGTGCGTAACACAGGCAGACACCTGACGCCAGAAATGCGGATCGCGGTCGCCGACCGACGGGTTGCGCAGATGCAAGGTCACCTCGGCCGCCAGGAAGTCCATCGCCAGACGGAAGCGATTTCGTCGGGATCGTTCCACTGTAAGCCGAGTTTTAAAAGCTTCGCAAATAATCCCTCAGCTAAATGATCAAATCTGGTCGATGCGCCCCCCCCCCCCCGAATAATCCATCAGATGTAGATACACTGGGCAGCAAAGGTGAAGAGGTCATACAACTGTTCGAATGTCGAACAAATAGTACCATAACAAGGTAATGCACAGATCACCAATGTCGTAGACATCCTTGATACCATTGCCCGTATACTTCGGCTCACGTGGAAAAATTTGATCATTCAAGGCCAGGCCCGGTTAGTTCTTTTGCTGCAGATATCTGGATATGGCCAACGGCTATTTCAGTTAGCAACAGTTAGCCAAACCAATCCAAATACCGGCTCCTTAAGGACCTTCGTGACACACAACCATTTTACCTACAACCGCCCACATGTAACCCCTTGTGTTACTGAGAACCATGGGCAATGGAGCATGGCCACCACCGTGTTCAGACTGTCCCCACCTAGCCTTCATCCGGTGACCGAATAGAGCGCCAGCTTTGTTTTACAAAAATGCAGTTGCTCATCAGCAACGCTTCTTTTCCACCAAATGAAGAAAAACGATCATAGAACTTCTGAGGAGGAACCCTTGTAAGTGCTTTAGTAAGATTGGGCTACAATCAGTAGAAACCAGAATAGTGCACGTGAGTCTCGTACTGCTCCTTCCGGTGAGAAGCCGTGGCGACTGGCGACGCCTCTGCCTCCACGTGCACCAACAAACCGGTATCACCGGCCTCCCCTCCCCTCCCCCACTGTCAAGAGTGTGCAGCATTCCGCAATGGACAACCTAACGGCAGGGTCGTCGCCGCTTCAGGAAGGCACCACCGTCGTCATTTTTCTCGGCCGATGAGCCGACCGGCCAATGTCACTTTCCTGTCGAGCCGACGCTGTGACGTCACCAACGAGTCACGGTGGCGGCACCACCGCGGGTCTCTGGGCAGCCGGACCCGGCCGCTCACTTACATCAAACCCGACCACAGCCGTCACCACCGCAACAGATCTATGGACTCGACTGGGGTGCTGGCATACGCATGGATTCCAGAGGTATCAAACATTAAGGACTGCTCCACAGGATTAAAATAAAGGGTCCTCTTTAGGTGTGTGATGCCAAAACGAACGCAGTAGGCTGTCGAGGACTATGCCATTCACAGTATATTTATGCTCCTGTAAACTCCATTCGAACAAATAGGATACTTCTCGCGGTATTTTTGGGTTGTGACTAGGGGGAGTTGCATCACAGATCGCACTATAGGAAATCACAATATCTGGAATTGTATCATGCAATGTGGGTGTTTTACTGTTTATTATAGTGAACGTGTACATGATAGTTCTGAAGTTACCAATCTATAAGCAGGATGCTAAACTTTGGTGGGAAAGGATGTCGATTCAGTATTCGATAAGTGGCATGCTTCACCAAATTCCACGATAAATTGATGACTGCCGCTGCATAGTCACATATCAAATGCACATCACATTTGGATCCGCAGAACTCACGCAAATAAAACGAATGCCTAGCCCCACCCGACCGGCCCAGCGGGCTCTCACCACCATCACCAGCTACACTACCCGACCATGGTCAGTGGCGCTGCATCCTCCAGCGCGACAGCCGAACCAGAGCATGGCTGCACGGAGCACAACAGCCACAACACGACGGCACAGAGCGTCCACCACGCTCACCACCACAGCACCAGACGGGTACAGTGAGACCCACCGCAGACGGAGCACAACAGCCACAACACGACGGCACAGAGCGTCCACCACGCTCACCACCACAGCACCAGACGGGTACAGTGAGACCCACCGCAGACGGAGCACAACAGCCACAACACGACGGCACAGAGCGTCCACCACGCTCACCACCACAGCACCAGACGGGTACAGTAAGACCCACCGCAGACGGAGCACAACAGCCACAACACGACGGCACAGAGCGTCCACCACGCTCACCACCACAGCACCAGACGGGTACAGTGAGACCCACCGCAGACGGAGCACAACAGCCACAACACGACGGCACAGAGCGTCCACCACGCTCACCACCACAGCACCAGACGGGTACAGCTGAGACCCACCGCAGACGGAGCACAACAGCCACAACACGACGGCACAGAGCGTCCACCACGCTCACCACCACAGCACCAGACGGGTACAGTGAGACCCACCGCAGACGGAGCACAACAGCCACAACACGACGGCACAGAGCGTCCACCACGCTCACCACCACAGCACCAGACGGGTACAGTGAGACCCACCGCAGACGGAGCACAACAGCCACAACACGACGGCACAGAGCGTCCACCACGCTCACCACCACAGCACCAGACGGGTACAGTAAGACCCACCGCAGACGGAGCACAACAGCCACAACACGACGGCACAGAGCGTCCACCACGCTCACCACCACAGCACCAGACGGGTACAGCGAGAGCCACCGCAGACGGAGCACAACAGCCACAACACGACGGCACAGAGCGTCCACCACGCTCACCACCACAGCACCAGACGGGTACAGTGAGACCCACCGCAGACGGAGCACAACAGCCACAACACGACGGCACAGAGCGTCCACCACGCTCACCACCACAGCACCAGACGGGTACAGTAAGACCCACCGCAGACGGAGCACAACAGCCACAACACGACGGCACAGAGCGTCCACCACGCTCACCACCACAGCACCAGACGGGTACAGTGAGACCCACCGCAGACGGAGCACAACAGCCACAACACGACGGCACAGAGCGTCCACCACGCTCACCACCACAGCACCAGACGGGTACAGGAGACCACCGCAGACGGAGCACAACAGCCACAACACGACGGCACAGAGCGTCCACCACGCTCACCACCACAGCACCAGACGGGTACAGCGAGAGCCACCGCAGACGGAGCACAACAGCCACAACACGACGGCACAGAGCGTCCACCACGCTCACCACCACAGCACCAGACGGGTACAGTGAGACCCACCGCAGACGCCCGAAGATAGAGGCGAGTCGGTCCACAGTTAACAAGCGGGGGTCCTCCGCGACAGCCATCTAACCCGCTCTTGGATGCGCATAGAAGGCGATTAGTCTATGGGTCAGGTGTTCGACTCCAAATCGAAGCGTTGTGGATTCGAGACCCACCCGTCGCTGCTATTCGCCGGCGACCAATCGTCGTCAGAGATTGGCGACGCTGTATGACCCGAAACGGGCGACGCGTCGTACAACTAGTAACTACCACCGTAGATGTGTGCAATATCACTCACACAGACGTCCGCATGAAGCCAACCAACGGCACAACATGCACCCTCACACCGAATTGCCAACATACGCAGATACGCTGAAGGGGGTGGAGAAACGAAACAGGACGAGGCGGACATGAGAAGTATGACATGAGCGCGTGGTCGGCCACGTGCGCTATCATTGCCGCCCAACCCGGCCGGGGGATCGGGGCGGCCCGTCGACAACGCGCCGCGCCAGCTGGCCGCCCGACACACCACCCCAGCCGGCAAATGTCACCATGTACCGGCAAGCCGGCAGGAGTCACCGGCAGACCAGTGTCCGCGGCCGACCCATAAACCGGCTGCGGCGTCACACGTCGCCGCGTGCCACGTCCGCATCCCAGCCGTGCCCAATTACCGGCGGCGGCGACGACACCGCCTGATTACCGCCGACCCCGTCCGTGTACAGGTGCCACGAGCAGCCCTGCCTCGTATCGACCCACGCCCCAGCCGGCGGCACGGCGCACCTGACGTCGCCGGCTTTCACCGGCCGGTACGGCCGCACCACGTGGCCCGGTCGTCACCATATGGCGGCTGCCGGCGTCCGCTCCGATAACCCAGCCCCTCCCCTGCCCCGCCTGCACACCGCGACAGGCACGTGGATCGAGTGGTGGTGCAGATGAGACGCGACTCTCACGGACCACGGCACGGCCTGACCGGAGGCGGGTGTGGACCGTCCGCGGCGACAGGGGTCGACATCGTGCGGCCAGATCGTGATACCATAGCAACAAATCGTGCCACATCCCTGGATTAACACACAACATACGGTCGGATCAGGCGCTTTAACTCATCTACCGCGGTCTGACCAGGCCAGATCGTGATACCATAGGAACAAATCGTGCCACATCTCTGGGCTTACACACACAACCAGCATCAAGTGGATCGTTGCTGCTTTCATCTCAGAATTCAATTTGGACCATACAACCATCGTAAATACGGATTTCTGAAATTGCCTCTTTGCAACGCGAGCTGAACAGCTAAACTTGCCGCGACGGAAAACATCTCCTTTTAAACAAAGCTTCACCATTTTAAACTGAACGGGGCTGGGCTGACCAATCACTGTTTTCGAGAGAGGGAAGGAGATCGAGAAAGAGGGAGAGTGAGAGGGAGGTGAGCTGCTTGGGTGCTGTCTGGATGCACCAGGGTTGGATTTGTGCTTCGTAATCCTGGATGTGGAGGAAAATTTTCGGGTAAGAAAATATGGAAAGGATATGCGTCTTCAAACCTGTCGTATGAAAAATCAGCTTGCACTTTCCAGTGCATCTCAATCATTTTATCACCGAGCAGTTCATTCTCAAACAGCACTATTCAACCTCTATATATAAAAAAAATGGAAGGAAAACTTTCTGGAGAGGACAATGTTTTGGATGTCACAAATCCAGGACCAGCCTAGTTTTCCAACCATGGGGCGGACTCACTTGTGCAGACTGTGGCCACGCGTTCAGTCGTGGAGTCGGGCGACTGCGGCTCGATTTTGATGAGATCCATTGGACTGAAGGCACGCTCCGGCTCTGACGTGTCGCTGCCGCCTGGGGAGCCGAATCGCACCGGTCACCATCACAAATAATGCGTCCAGGCTGGCAAACATGCACATCACACATCCACTTAAATCCGTCAAGTTTGCATGCACAAACATCGTCCCTGTGCTCCTTTCGCCTGGTCATGGCCGACATCCGATGAACTTGAGCGAGGTACCATTGCCTTCGTCTTTCTGTGCTGAGTGCATTCACTCCCTCGTTTACGGGTTTTCTCCAATCAGAATTGATGACTTCTGTGCATTTATACCGCAATCGCCTGCGAAGATTTCCCCGTTCATATAGGCGGAGCACTGTGTCGTGGCACCGCTATCAAGGACGATCTGACTCGGAGGCGAAGAAAACTGCCGCGGCACCGCTCTCGAGGACGGCCAGACACGGAGACTGGAAGCACTGTGCGGCAGAAGGGTTCTTGAGGAGGGCCGAACTCGAACCGAGTCGAAGCGGCGGAGCACTGTGCTGCTGCAGGGCTAGCCAGTACGGTCGGACTCGGGAGAGTGGAAGGACTGTGCCTTGGCACTGCTGCTAGAAACAACAAAATCAGGACAATCTGTAAAAATTACAGTTGAATAATTCCACTTTAAGAGTACTTGCTGGAATATTTATGAAAGGCCCAATGCAAAACGGGGTCAATTTTGAGTGAACGTGCTCGAAAGCGTGAAATTGTGTTCCATGTATTTCAGGAAATTAAGACAACATGGGAACTATAATACTATACCATTGAGCATTTCAAAACGTTTGAAATTTTATCTTCAAAATTGGTACAGGATGTTTGGAAACGGTATTCTAACTCAACAGTCTCTTTTCCAGTGTATATGTGACCAAAATATGCGATTTAAGCGGTAATAGGCCACTTATTATTTAAAAATAGCATCATGAAAAACACATTTTCAAAACATCTGACGTATGTGTTTTTTGTACCGAGCCATGGAATCACCGAAAGCTTAATGTTGACATCTTTGGCTAAACGAGGATAGCCCGTCAAAATTGAGAAGTTCGACCTTGATGTCATATCACATTCATTGATTGATTACCTGACCACATAGTTTATTACACAACATGCAGAACTGATGTAGGAAGGGATGTGTCAGGGCGTGCTGGAGCGCACCAGGCTTTGGCGCGCAGTTTTTCCGCTGTCGCGAAAATCTGACGGGGACGGTAGACGCTCCCCAATGTAGTAATGCAGAATACTTCGCAAACAATGTTACCAATGTGTTGTTACTTTGCATAAAAATGCTACTCAAATGTGACTAATCTAGAAGCTACTTACCAATAATCAGTTGACGCCTTTTCTTTGCTACAATGGTTCCTCTATAATTGCAGCCATTGTGCCGCATGTTGATACGTCCCTCTGCTCCCAAGGAAGAGCCAGATGATGGCCTGATATTGGAGAAGGGCGCATAGTGCCATTCATCACAGGATGTGTCGTCCCAATCAACACGGAATACCCGACGATTGTTTTCTGTTCGTTCATATTACTCACATGTAGCGATTTATTTTACCTAGATGTGATGCACACCACAGCCAGCACCGTCTTTCATCCACAAATGTAGCACACAATTGAAGTCATAAATATGTAATTATGTTTATCAAGCACGTGCAGCTTACTACAAGCAAAGCACGTGCACGTAATTGTTGTATTCAATTGCGGCAGTGCTAATTTCGTTCAAAGGGAAGGCGGGTATTTTGCGACGTGTGAAGCGGGACGCGAACGCGAATATATTATTTAATCGAAATTTCCCATGATTTTCTTGTTACCATTGATAGCTTCAGAACCATTTCCTGGCCGTATTTCAGAATGGGTAAAGCTGCTTGTACGCTATTTGCATATACTGTGCGCACGATAAAAAAAACGTGTGATCTTGAGTCACAGGGTTGTGGTCTAGCATCCACTGACAAAATCAGGCAAAACCGCGCAAGTCATAGCATACTCGCGTATTCCAGCCATCGTGTAGGATGCATGAAATTATCAATTATAAAGACAAAACCATGTATGTAATAACATACGCTTTTCTGTCGTCCTCAAACTAGCTGCGCAAGAATTGCGAAGCCAAAATCACGTATGTCATACCATATGCTTTTCTGTCGTACTCAAGCTGGCTGCATCCGAATTGCAAAGGCAAAGTCACATATGTCATAACATACGCTTTTTTGTCCTACCCCTCAAGCTGGCCGCGCCCGAATTGCAAAGGCAAAACCGAGTATGTCATAACATAGGCATTTTTTGCCACCTCGTTGCATTCTCTAAGCAATGGTGTGCAAAGACAAACGCGAGCATGTTATGACATGCGCGTTTCTGCCATCTTCCTACAGCTGATCGCGCTGAAATTACAACGGCAAAATCGCGTACGTCATAACATACGCGTTTCTGTCATATATCTAAAGCTAACTACGCTTGAATTGCAAACACAAAACCGCGTACGTCATAACACACGCTTTTCTGCCGTCGAATCAATATTGACTGCTCGAATTTCAATCGCAAAATCACGTATGTCATAACATACGCGTTTTTGTCGCTTCGTTCCAATCTCTGAGCCAAGTTTAACGAGGCAAAACCGGGCATGTTATGACATATGTCGTTATGTTATAGTAACTCCTACATGTTTTCGAACGTACGCCCTTTAGGCGCACAATATGTCACATACGTGGATTTGCCTCTGGAACTTCTCAATTTTATCGGAGAACATACGTTTTTCACAAATTATATTTACATAATTTGTTTTTGTTTTTTAAACATAAGAACTTACTATAAAATGCATATCATTAAATGCGCCTTCAAAATACCCATTGAATGGCATAAAACGTTTCTAGGCCAAAAATTACACCAGCATTGTTTCCTTTGCACGACAGCACGAGGTGCATCTGTTAGGCCAGTTATACTGTATCAACAGCCGCGTCTCGGCCACTAGAGTAACATGGTATCTGCTGGATACCCCCCAGCACCTGGACCAGACATCAACTAGAGGAACATGGTCTCTGCTGGTTACCCCGGTACCTCAAGCAGACATCAACTAGAGGAACATGGTATCTGCTGGATAGATATCTGGGGGGGAAAGCAGCACCTGAACCAGACATCAACTAGAGTAACATGGTATCTGCCGGTTACCCAGGCACCTGAACCAGTCAGCCACCAGAGGAACATGGTATCTGCTGGCTGTCCTGGCACCTGAACCAGATGGACACTAGAGGAACATGGTATCTGCTGACTACCCTGGCACCTGAACCAAATGGCAACTTGAGGAACATGATATCTGCTGACTACCCTGGCACCTGAACCCGACATCAGCTGGAGGAACATGATATCTGCTGACTACCCTGGCACCTGAACCAGACATCAACTAGAGGAACATGGTATCTGCTAACTATCCTGGTACCCGAACCAGATGGCAACCAGAGGAACATGGTATCTGTTGACTACCTTGGCACCTGAACCAGACAACTAGAGGAACATGGTATCTGCTGACTACCCTGGCACCTGAAGCAGATGGCCACTAGAGTAACATGGTATCTGCTGGCTACCCCAGCACCTGAACCAGTCAGCCACTAGAACAACATGGTATCTGCTGGCTACCCCAGCACATGAACCAGACAGCAACTAGAGTAACATGGTGTCTGCTGACTACCCCGGCACATGAACCAGATGGCCACCAAAGTAACATAGTATCTGCTGACTACCCTGGCACCTGAACAAGATGGCAACACAACAGCCTGCAAGCATCACCAAGTCAGCTTGGATAGCGAAGGCACATTTTCGCTCTTGCACCATCCTTTCGCGGATAATTCCTCACCAGACACTCAAACTAGGACCGGACTTGAAAGCCCGATGGCACACCACTCACTGAGGTCGTCGTCGAGGTGTGCGGCAGGAGACATGAGCTGGTCGGAGCCGGTGTCCGTGTTGGAGAGGCCGCTGTCGGAGAGGGCGTCCGGCGACGGCGTCGGCAGCACGTCCACATCGCTCACGCTGTTGCCGAACTCTTGTAGGAACGAATCCAGGTTGTCAAACATGCTGAAGTCATTGCCTTGGGCATGATCAAACAGGGCATCCTCCTGAAAGATGGATGGAAGGATATCAGTGTCACAAGGAGAGTGAACATGTCAATAAAAATGTACTTCACAAACGGCAATAGCCTGTCATGGCTAACAGTATGGCTGCAATTCGTGGATAATCAGCACTTCCTATGCTTGAAAGTTCAAATATTTTTCTTCAATGCAATATCCATCTCTCTGGTTTAGCCTCGGGACCCTTTCTTTGCAGGCATGCCTACACCTAACCTTTGACCACAGACAATGTGATAAATGACGGGGTAAGATCGATGAACGTAATTACACAATGATTGTTGCTAATTGCATATGCAATGCACTATTGGTATTTGGATGGTGTATGAGCTATTCACTAATGCAATGATCATTATTACAAGTTTCACATGAACACATTGCAACATTTCCAGGCAATACACATCAAATTAAGCATTTAAAAAAGGAGAGCATTACACCTTCAGGAAATCAGGTGTGGAATGAGTGTCCCCTTTGTCAGGGGAGGGTCAAGACATCAACCCAATGATTTTCACACCATTGGGTCCATTGGCATACTAGATCAAATGAAGCTTGAAACTGCTCGAGATCCCCCAGCAATGACATGACCACCTTCAGTTTCCAGATGGAGACCAACCCAGGGATGCAGGAACAATTTTTAGGCCAAAGGGGTACAACAGTGGCTGTCTCCTGTGTCCATCCCCATGCCATCACCTTCTTCTGAGTGGTATTAGTGAACATACTGCATGTCTTCATCTTGAGATGTCTAAATTTAGGGTGATTTGCTTTCACATAGATTGTTTACTCCTAAAATACACAGGCAGCTGGAGGCAGCTCTGACCACCACAAGTGGCTGAGAGGACCATGGTCTCCCCAATGAACATCAATTAAGCTTCAAGTAAAAACATGATGTTCTGCATCTTTAAAGTAAATAATCTACAATTCATCCAAGAAGTAGTTTTGAACCCACATTTGGACCTGGAATGTCCAAAATTGGAGATGTCATTGGAAAAGTAAGTTTTTGAACTATCCAACATAGCTTAGTTTAGTCCACAGAATCTACCAGTAAACAGAGGGCTGCAATTATCTTGTGATACATTGTAATGAAACATTCAGTTCATAGGCATAGTGATGTGGGCATTGTTGCAGCTTAGTTTAGATACATAATAAGCCAATGACATGATTTGCCTCAGTGAAGTGAAAGAGGTTTTGCTAGGTTTAGTTTTTTGGTGAAACTTTCAGATTTTTGAACATTACAAAAGAAATGAAAATAATGTATATATTATGGCAGAAAGGTTAGGCTAGGTTAGGTTAGATGTCTTACAGCATATATCATTTGTAATCATATACTACCACACTCCAAGCCTCTTTTCGCATGATGTTATGCACCAACTGAAAAATACACAACTTAGCCAGCAATCAGTTACATCATGTTAACCTCATTAAGAAGCATTACAATATCTTATCTTCAAATGCTGCATATCAAGTAAAATATAAGTGCACCAGAATGTGGAGAAGCAGGGGTTCATGTCCCAGTCCTCACACTTCTTGAGATGTTAACCATTATCCCTATGGAACAAATAGTATTATTGCACCTTAAGGTATACACAAGACAAAAGTTCCACACATTTTAGCTCCATGAAGCAAACAATTGGGTTAGGTCTGGTTATGTTAGGCTTTTCTTTGATGTTGGGAAAGTGTTTAACTTTGTTATGGGAAAATATTCAACATTTTTTTCTTCAAAAACAGGTTATGCTACATTGCTATATTTTTTTCATTGGATGTTTGAGACAAAATGGTAGAACAATTTCCATTTCTAAGCATCTTTTTTGGATATTGAAGGTTGAGTTAGGCTCGGTTAGGTGACATAATATTTTATTTGTTGTGTCAACATGTCAACCACATTTATAAACATCGCAATTGAAAATGAATCTCAAGAGAATAAAAATTACCTTAAACAGCAAATTTACTGGACAAATTGCATTGCTCCTTCTCCACAATTCTCACCAGCACTCCCATGCTACTTTGTTGTTTGTTATTTGGGCTTAAGGGCATGCCGACTACGAGGTCATTTAGCGCCCAACTCCCATGCTACTGATTCAATCCTTGAAATAGGGGTAAATTTGCAGTTTAAAGCAATTTCTGATTTCTCGGAATCTCTTTTCCCAATGCAATGTTTATGAATGATTATGAACATGATGTGATCACTTGACCATTCATTTCTTCTCCAAATGCATACTTTTAAGTTAGAATGCAAACTAACACCCAAAAAGGGGCTTGGAGTTGAGTAACATAGCATAAAAGGTAAAAACCAAGGTAAAGAAAAGACAACATAGTCTAACCTAACCTAGACTAACCTTCCATGGAAAAAATACAAATTCTTTTTTGAAAATGGAAAATTTTTCCAAAAATTTTCAACTTTAAAAACCTAACCTAATCTAGCATAAACTGCTTCTGAAGACAACTCATTTTTTCACCAAAAATGATTTTTTATAACTTAAAACAAAAGCCTTGCCTAGCCTAACCCAACTTAACGAAACCTAATCCCTTTGTATGTTTCATGGAGGTAAAATGTGTGTAAGACTTGTCTTGTGGTTATCTTAAATTGCAATAATACCAATAGGTATCTTGGTACATGAGAGGAATCAACCAAGAAAGGTTTTGAAATTCCACCAGAGTTCACCCAGCACCTCAGCACCAGTGCCACCATAAGTCTAAAAGGAAGTGTGTCATACATGAATTACCTTTGCTGGTACAGGTTTCTCTTGTTTAGCAAATATATCATCAGGAAGATTTTCTATGCCAAGATTCAGACTGAGGTCATCCTGGCATTTCTTGTCCATGGTGACATCAGGAAGAAATGGTCCAGGACTAAGAGGAAAGAAATCCATCCTGGCTTCTTTAATCCAAATCCAAACTTGAGGTGCACTGGTGTTTTCTACAGCTTGGGCTTGTCACTTCCACTGCCCTGCACGCATCACAAAAAGATACCACACTGTGATGTCACACCACACTGCAGCTTCAATACCATTTACCGAACTCACGCTCCACGCCCACCACAGCACTGCGCGACACCCTAGGTCACACTCCAATGATGGTCGAGCAACGCAAGCGATGAACTGGGGTATTCCGAACTGACGTCATGCTCAGCGCCTCGGGGCAGACCTTGATACGTTAGGCCGGCTGGCCATAGGTAACTGGGCACCTCACCATCAATCGCTATCAAGATGAGGTCAAGGTACCTCGAAACAAATTACAAGCACACTTATGGCACCAGTGAACAGTTAAAAAACCACAACTGTAACACAGTTTCAGAAAACTTACTCACCATCTGCAAGCGCTGACGTGGCCACAGCCTTCGTGGCCGCTGGCACTCGGTCAAAAGAATGCCAGATGGGTGAATTACTTAGGAGATAGTTTCTGTAGTATTTGCTCAGTCTGCTGCTCAATCTGAACTATTTCACATTTACTAGTAAAATAAGTGGCATTGCAAGCGAACTTTGCTCATATTAGGTTCTATATTTGTTCGAGCAAAATTCTTCTTAATATTGCTGAGGACAAAATCCTATTTAGGAATACTATAAAATCAATCTTTCTTAGACATACCAGATTCTTAACGTTTTTGCCACAAATCTAGCATAATATAGATGAATACGAACGAGGCTCGAGCAGACTGATGTAAATATTTGGGGCTGTTCATCATAACGATAGAGTCTAGTAATTAAGGTACGTTGGTGGTGTCAGTAGTGGTGTGTTGTGCACAAGTTTTCACCGTGGTGGTTAGGTGGGTTTCAGGGCCTGCTGGTGTCGTTAGGTAAGTAGGTATGTACCTAGATAGGTAGGTACCTACCTACCTACCTACTTAGGTATGCACTATGGGTAGTTCTGTTCGCATGAACTTGCTGAGATAAATGTTCCAGACAACACAAGGCAGATTTGCGGTTTAAAGTGGGTAGGTCAAGGTAGGATTTCCTAGAATTTCTTTTGTCATGCAATGTCAATGTTTGTGTTTATGAATGTGCTGAACATGATGTGACCACTCATTGCCTCTGCAAATCCATACTTTTCAGTTGTGCCATTAGCTGTGAGCATGCAGAAGGTGGGTAGTGAAACATCCACACCCAATTCTTGGTAAATTTGGAGATGAAGGTAAAATTTGATTATTTTGATTTTTTTAATGCAATGCTTTTTGACTGTTAAGACAATGTGACCATTCATTTTCTCTGCAAATGGTTACTTTTAAGTCAACGACTGTCAATACAATTGATGATATCATAGGCACGATTCAGAGGAAATGTGCTATGATATGATGGTATCTTATGAGTTAATGCTGGAAACATACATACCTTAATGGGATCGTTCTGGCTGTGGCTCGTCCGTTTGTACCTTGATGGTGTCGGAATGACCAGCACAAGTTCAGACAGGCTTATAAAGCTTTGATGCTTCAAGATGGAAATTATGAATGTTGCACCCATGTAATTCCTTAAAGACAAATACTGGCAGGCCTTGGAACAATTTGGGCAAATAACCTTGCCAGGAATGACACAGTGTTGGCAGAAAATTATAAACTTGCATGATTGTCCTCAAAAGAAAGCTGAATAATTATGCAAGATACTGGAATGAATCCAGTACACTGCAAAGCTAAACTTACACTGATATGTGGAGTATCTTGTGCATAGCTGCATCTGGTTTGTCTACTGACTTTTCTGCTCAGTCAAGAATTGAAAAATGACTTATGAATAAATAAATCATATAAAAAATAACCTGTAAATTTGTTATAGGTGTTTTGGGAGTTTTTTAATCCCTTTTTGGAATACGATGTTTATGAACGTGATTCTAAAGATGTGACCACTTGCTTTCGCTGCTTGTGCTTACTTTTAAATTTGAAGGTATGGCACTGAGGCTTTGATTGGCTAACACTGCAAACCGTTCATATACCTTAACAAGATGGTCTCTCACCTGGTTGGCTCCCCATATACTCAAGCATCACTCACCCAGAGATGAGTACCGTGCCCGATGAGGGGAGCCCGTATCTGCAGGTATGCCAGTCCCCTAGATTAAGGAAAATATTGTTATCAGATAGTCGGGGAAAGACACAGGAACTGGAAAGTGTACCTTAAGCAGAATTTGTATGCTTAGAGTAGCCACTACATTCTGCTAATATTTTGCTGTCAGTCAAGATTTCTGAAAAAGAAAATATAGAGATTAAATACAGAGATTGAATATAAAGATTTAATACAGAGATTGAATGTAGATATATAGAGATCTCTATATTCTGAATATAGAGAAGTTAAGCTACTCGTCATGTTTGATTAGTATATTATCATGGTTAATCTATTCAATATATTCAATATAGTCACAGTAGCTTAGCCTAACCTAACCTAGCCTAACCTAATATAATAAAATATACTATAATCTAAAGTAATATAAACTAATATATTATAATCTAAAAACACAGCCATACTGTATATTGTGATGTCATCTATATCTCACAACCTGATCTGTGAAGCCTGTGCAGTTTTCATTACTGTTCTTGCAGAATATTAGTGGTTTGTGATCTGTGTGATAAAGAGGTGGAAACGAGGCATTTTGGATGTGAAGAAGTGTTGAATCAACTGTGTGGAGTGTTGAATGTCCCTTTCATCACATCTGAGAAGTACCAGGTGAGGGATGGATAAATTATCTCACAAAAAAACAGCAGTGTGGCATGGATGGCACATTATATAAGTTCTAACATAGCTATGATCAACCAAGAGGTAAGCACGAGCCCCCAAAAATGAGTGGTCGCATCTTCCAAATAGTATTCATAAAAACCATATTCTGAAAGAAATTTCCAAAAATTCCCAAAACACCTTTTATCAAAATAATACCAAATATCCTAACTGAACCTAACCTAGACCAAGGTAATGTAGCACAATATATAAAATATATTACAGCATAACATAATCTAACCTAACCTAACCTGACCAGACAACCAGAATTGTCCCAAACAAACAATTCTGCCATGTCATCAAATTTAGCCGAACAGTGTTAGTGCTGCCGTTAATGTTAACAGCATTGCAAGGAACTTCTGGTCTTGATAGAAGTTTATGGATGCATTTGGCTGCAAATATTCCTTGTCTAGAATATATATGGAATTAAGCCAGAAACATGTTTTTGATGTCAAAAAGGTATTGAATCAAGTGTGAGAAGTGTTCAATTTCTCCTTTATCACATCTGTGATGTGCCAGGTATGGATAATTATACTTGATGTGCTATATTTATAGAGTGAAGATTATGATTGTGCATTTCTTTGCCAACTGAAAAGTAATCATTTGCAGAGAAAATGAGTGGTTGTATCTTTGGGCGCTGTATAACCTAGGCAGTTGATGCGCCCCTAAACCCCAACAACAACAACAGTGGTTGTATCTTTTTTCATGTTAAAATACACCGTATTATATAAAGAAATCCAAAGAATCAAATTTTAGCTTGATCTCCAATAATATCCAATTATTTTCAGTTGTGAGGAAAAATAGGTGACACCCAAAAATGAGCTTGGAGTTGGGTAATAGGTGTAGCATAAAAAGTAATGTTCAAAACAAAGAAAAAAAGATGTAGCATAGCCTAGCCTAACCTAGCCTAACCTTCCAGGAATGAAAGCAAATTCTTTATTAAATGGAAAATTTTGCAACAATTTTTTTGGTTGCAAGTTTTTTAATAAAGAAAACCTAAGCTAGACTGAGCTGTTCTTGAAGGAAATAAAATTGATTTTTTTTTTTGCAAAAATTCCATTTTGGGTGGAGATATTTATAAATTATGAAAAACACCTAACCAACCCAGCCCTGGGCAATGGCAATCCGCTGTTGGGGTGTCATTTAGCTACATATATGACACGTGATGATTGTGATCAATATCAGTTTTATCTGTGTGCATGGCGACACCAATCACAGTGCATAATTGTTGACAATGGAATGAGTAGCTTTCATGAAATGCAACTCTATACAACATAGCTGTATTTATATTCACATATCAAATCCTTCCCATGGGAGCTTGGATTGGTTGGCATGGCAGTACATGTGCCCTATATCATTTTATCCTGTGAATTTGCATGAAGCAAGCTTGCTGATTGATTGATGGATTTTCAAGGTGCTTTAGGGAAAGCTATTTAGCTATTGCCACAAAAAAAATCTGCACTGTAATTGGTTCAATTAGTGTGCTCACAGATAAAAACTGATATCGATCACAATCGTCATATGTGTCATATATGTAGCTCAACAACACCCCAGCAGCTGGTGCTATTGTCCAACCTGACTCGATGGGCCTTGAACCTATCCTAACTTAACCAAACCTAACCCCTTTGTATGCTGTAAAATGGGTATAAAATTTTGTCTCATGGTTAACTTAAACTGCAATAATACTAAACCACTTTTTATAGGCAGGTACCTTCATAGGTAGGTAGGTACCTACCTACCTAGGTCAGTATTATTGCAGTTTAAGGCAACCATGAGACAACTTTTGCACACATTTAACCTCCACCAAACATGCTAAGGGGTTAGGTTTGGTTAAGCTAGATTAGGTTAGGCTTTTTGTGAGTTTTTTAATTGAGAAGTTTGTTTTTATATTTATTTTTTAATTTAAGAACAGCTCAGGCTAGGCTAGGCTAGGTTATGATTTTTTAATCACAAAATGTTTGAAAAAAAGGCCTGGGAGTTTTCCATTTTGAACAAAGAAGAAGTTGTTTTCTTGCATGGAAGGTTAGGCTAGGTTATGTTAGGTTATGTCACTTTTTCTTTATTTTGAGTATTACTTTGTATGCTACATTACCCAACTCCATGCCCTTTTTATTTTGTTTTGCCTTCCAACTGAAAAGTATGCATTTGCAGAGGAAATGAGTGGTCACATTATGGTAAGCACATTCATGAACATTGCACTGGAAAAAAAAACTTTCAAGAAATTGAAAATTTCCTTGAATAGCAAGTTTACCCCTAGGTCAAGGTCCTGCCCATGGTACAATCTACCAAAATACAATCGCTGGCCACCAGGTAACTGAGGCTTCCCCTGCTGTGGAGGTGGCAGAGATATCTGTAGAGAGAAGTGCTCCTAGTGAACAGAAGATTTCTAGTTGTAGCTCACAGGGGCAGTAGTTTAAAGTCAGGGGGTGGAGGATTTGGAGGCGTGAGCCTAAGAAAGGGGGCAGTGAATGGCAGGTGGCAGGTGGTAGGAGTGGAAGGAAGCCTAGCCAAGCAGCTCAACAGGCAGGCATAGCAACATCGAATAGGTTTCAGGCATTGGAGGACTGCCCCCAGGATAGCAGCAAGGAGAAAGTGCTAGTTGTAGGAGACTCTCGTGTGCAGCATTTAGATAGGGTATTCTGCAAAGGTCGTAGAGGCAGGAGGTGCATCACCAGGCCTGGTGCCAAGGTCAAAGACCTGGTCCCAGTGGTGGCACAGGCCACAAGTGAGAACCAGTTTAGTGCAGTTGTAGTGCAGGTAGGAGTGAATAACATAGGTCCTGCTAGGAGTGAGGAGCTGCTGCAGGACTACAGGGCCCTTCTGGCCACCCTGAAGCAAAGCGAAAGCAGAGTTATTGTGACGGCTATTCTGCCCAGGGCTGGAGTCTCCCCTGAGTGGAGCTCTAGGGCACTGGCAGCCAATGCCAGGGTAGGTAGGCTCTGCAATGAGTTAGGTTTGACCTTTGTTGACAAGTGGTGCAGGTTTTATGGCTCATGGGACCTCTATCAAAGGGACGGCCTGCACTTCTCCGAGAAGGGGGTGCAAGTGTTAAGTAAGGTATATGAGCATGTCCTTCAGGGAAACTAGATAATGGGGTGGGGAGGGAAGAAGTGGCATTACCATCTCATGGATATGCCAATAGTGACAGCATAGGGAATAGAACCTCACAGTCAGCAAATAGGGATGGCAGTAGATCAAGGGGGCAGAGTGGTGGCTCATCCAGAGATGATAGAGCTACTCAACATGTAAAAACCAAAGATGGTTATGGAACTTTTCTTAAGTGTATGATGCTTAATGCTCAGAGTATTTGATCCAAATTTGACGAGTTCAAGTGTTATGTGGCTGAGGAGGAACCAGATTTTGTTTGCATTACTGAGGCATGGGTCAGTGAGGGGTATTTTGGGGATAACTTGCAGGACTATGAGATCCAGGGATACAATATGTTTTCATGCAATAGGGGTCCAGCAGTGAAAGGGGGTGGTGTAATGCTCTATGTGAATAGCTTATTCAGTTCTCAAAAAGTAACAGATGGGGTAAAAAACGTGTCTGTGGAGGCTTGATGTTGCTGTGGGAAAAGGCAACAGCAATAAACTGAGAATAGGAGCTTTGTACCAATCAGGAACCTTGCCACATTCTCAGCAACTCGAGATCGATAAGGTGATTTGTCAGGAAATCAGTAGAAACTTTCAGAGGAAATGCCTTATTCTTGGTGACTTTAATCTAAAAGGATATGAAAATGTTGGTGTTGGCTCCCCAGCATGTAAAATGTTTAGGAAATGCCTTGAAGAGGACCTGTTCTTACACCAGTTTGTAACAGAACCAACTAGGCAGGGCTCATTCTTGGACCTTGTATTCTCGGATTTAAGTGATTTAGTTCAAGACTTGACTGTAGGAGAAACTCTGAGAAGAAGTGACCATAACATAGTGAGATTCAAGGCACACCTAGCAGGGACAATTAAGGATAATTTGGCAAAGGTTCCAAATTTTAACAGGGCAGACTTTGACTGCATGAGAGCGGCTTTAAGTGCCATCAAATGGGAAGAGGAATTCTCCGATTTAAATGCCTGTGAAATGTTGGAAAAGTTCAAATCTTACTTGAAGGAAATTCAGATTATACATGTCCCCCAAAAGCAAAGGCGCAAAAGAAGGGTAGGAAAGCCAGCATGGCTTACACCAGATTTGACAAAAGCAATTAAGGCTAAGAAAGATGCATTTAGAGTATTTAAGGAAGCTTCAAATATAGTAAATCTAAGGTTGTATCAAAAAGCTAGAGACGCTGTGAAGCAGAAAACCAGAGCAGCAAAGTGAGCAAAAGAATTGGATTTGGCTAGGAACTGTAATGGGGACAGTAAAAAGTTATTTAGTTTCTACAAGCTAAGTAAAGTTTCAAGCACCATTGGTCCACTGGAAGTAAATGGGATTATGTTGAGTGAGGATGGTGAGATGGTTGAGGAACTGAGCAAGCAGTTTAAATCAGTGTTTACGTTGGAGGATGTGACTAATCTGCCAACTGTGAACCACAGACTAATCTGCCAACTGTGAACATCAGTTACATGATGTTGATTTCATTGATAGTGATGTTGTTTTGAATTATATCAGGAAAATAAAGCCAAACAAGGCAGCAGGACCTGATGGAATTCATGCTAGGGTATTGCGGGAAGCTGAAAAGGAACTGGCAATTCCACTTAGTATAATATTTTGTAGATCAGTTTCACAAAATGAAATTCCAACAGATTGGAAAAGGGCAAATGTATTTCCTATTTTCAAGAAAGGAGAAAGAGGGAAAGTTGAAAACTATAGGCCAGTAAGCCTCACATCCATAGTCTGCAAGGTACTTGAATCAATTATCAAGGATATAATAGTTAGTTTTCTGGAAGGAAACAGATTGATTCAAGATACTCAACATGGGTTTAGAAAAGGGCGATCGTGTCTCACAAATCTCTTGGACTTTTTTAATTTTGCTACAGAACAATTTGATCAGGGAAATCAGGTTGATGTAGCATATCTTGACTTTAGTAAGGCCTTTGGCAAGGTATCCCATAAACGGTTAATGATGCAGCTTCAGGTCCATGGTATTGCAGGTAGCATCCTAAAATGGATAGAGTTGTGGCTTTCAGATAGAGAGATAAGAGTGATGCTAAATGGTACGAAGTCATCATGGCAAAATGTTCTTAGTGGAGTCCCCCAGGGGTCAGTACTGGGACCACTATTGTTCATTGTGTTTGTAAATAACATTGAAAGTGGCCTAAGCAGTAAGGTTTTGAAATTTGCGGATGATTTGAAGGTCTTTAGGGCAATAACAGGGCACAATGAGCAGGTCTTGCTGCAGAAAGACTTAGACGAGCTTGTGAAGTGGTCCGAAAAATGGCAAATGAAATTTATTTTTGATAAGTGCAAAATCATGCATGTAGGTAGGCAGCATATCAAGGCTCCGTACTTGATGGATGGCCAAGTACTATCTGTGACTCAGCAGGAGAAGGACTTAGGTGTTATTTTGAACACAAAATTGGGGGCATCAGGACAGACCAAAGAAGCCAGGAAGAAGGCACTAAGAATGCTTGGGGCAATAAATAGGAAGGTATCATACAAAAGTGAGGAAGTCATCAGGAAGCTTTACTGTGCATATGTCAGGCCACATTTGGAATACTGTGTCCAAGCTTGGTCCCCTAGTTATGAAAAAGATTGTTGGCTTTTAGAGAGAGTACAAAAGAGGGCAACAAAAATGGTGAATGGCATAGGCAACCTGGCATATGAGGAAAGATTGAAGAAACTGAATATGTTTTCACTTAGATATAGAAGGCTGAGAGGAGATCTCATCGAGGTCTTTAAATTTGTTCTTGGTCAGGAACAGGGTTATCTCAGGGAACTGTTTGAATTTAACAGAAATGATGCAATTAGAGGTCATCAATTCAAAATTAAAGTTAATCACAGCAGGACAAGGTTAAGACAGTCTTTCTTCACCAACAGGGTAGTAGAACACTGGAACCAGCTGCCAGAAACTATTGTCAGTAGCAACACATTGAACATCTTCAAAAACAGCATAGACAATCATTATAAGAATAGGGGGCTTGTTTTTCTGTATTCCAGGGAGAGTTGATTGGCGCATTTGGTGGAAAACTGGTTCAGTGTACAGAGTGCAACCAAGAAGGGCCCTTGTGGCTCATAGTTGCACTGATCTTTTATGTCTTTATGTCTTTGAAAATAAATTAGGATTAGCAACATGTCAGTCAGTTCCAATTCAAAAGTAGGCATGATTTTGCAGCTCTACTTTGGCACCATGGCAATACTTCAAATAGTTCCATGATAGTTGTACATGTCAAAGGACTGTTTCATGCCATTAAGCCATGTTACATTACAATAGGTTTTTATGTTAGCAAATTCTGAGAACATTTTTTGGAAATTTTTACCTTTTTAAAATAAATTTTCTTCAGGCATGGCAGGTTAGGTTAGGTTGTGCTACATTTTTCTTTGTTTTGAACATTACCCTGTGCTATATTACCTAATTCCAAGCCCCTTTTTGGATGTTATTTTGCATAACAACTGAAATGTATGCATTTGCAGAGGAAATAAGTGGTCTCATCATGTTAACCACATTCATCCTCATTGCATTGTAGAAAGGAATTCCAAGAATTCAAAAATGATAATGAACTGCAATTTTACAGGACTTTTTTATGGGCATCTTAAGCCAGAGGTCACTGGATAGTTGTGATCCAGGAAGGCAATCATTGTCAATAAGATGGGTTCATATCACCCATCTTTTGCCAGGGAACTTGTTCCCCAGCTGACAAGTTCTCTGGCTCATAAGTGCTAAATATACCAGATAACTTCTAAAATGGCAGAGGGGCCAGAGTTGGCTCACAAGTTCCACAGCTCATAAGTGCTAATCATAGCCATGAATATTATCAATAAATGATAGTGACTAACCTATGCTAACCTAACCTAACCTAACCTAGGTAAGCTCTGAGCAGTGTATGCCTCACATCAAATGGTACATTTTACTTTAAACATGATGTGGCATTTCAGGGAAAAATAATATTTAGAAACTTTTTTGAATGTGATGAAGACTATAGGACCATTCATTCTCTTGGAAAATGTATGCCTTTCAGTTGGTGACAATGTTTGTGTCATGCTTGTTGATGCTAAAGGAACTGTATCTGTGGGATTTTTGTTGAGATATATCCATACCTGTGCTTTTCTGATGTTATAAACATGATATTCAATATCCATGCATGTGTGTTTAGTATCTGATACCACATTTACCCCACAGTCCCACATTAATTCACACTGCACACCTTCAACAGTGACCTCTCCCCTAGATACCAATATTCAACTGAACACTCGTATTTTGTAGAATTTCAGAACAAAAATGAATGTTATGTGTAACAACCAGACCTACATGCAGTACCTGCCAGGTGTAGTGACCATGTGTATGATCTCTCACACTTGTAGAAACTAAACTCCTGACTCTTGTCTTGACTTGATGACACTACACCAGCGAGAAAGTTGGTGGATATCCCATTTGGTGAATCTCCAATTTTGTTGGAGATCAGCAAAGTGATAGAGTTGGAGTGCTGAGATTCTGAAATCTGTATTTCTGTGATCTCTCCAGTCTGCATCATATTAAATCACCCAACAAACATTCAGATTAAGTGAAAAACAATGTGCTTGATGTTCTACCAAAGTTTATTAATTTGTGCTGGTGTAGCTGGTTTACTCAAATAATGTGCATTCGTTAATTTATACCTGAAAGATGAGCATATTCGTAAAAGAGCATTTAATGTACTGACATTTGAGGAAATTATGTTATTATGATCAGCTGGAGGATAGACACTAATCACCAGCCTGTCTGTCAGAATCACCAGCCAGAATTGATAAAACTGAAAGGTGGTATAGTCCTGGGCACCACTACCTGAAACGTTGCAGTTGCTTGTGTCTAGGCCTTACATTAACACAGTTTACTTCTTTTCAGATGGTTATGGAAGTTGCACTTGAAAACATGCAGATTGGTAAGTTGTTTTGCTACCAATGTTTGAGAACAATGTTGCAAAAATGATAGTGTCACAAATTTTTCAATGGCCATGCATTTTATGGTCTGAATAGTAATTATGCTGTTGAAAGCAGAGGCTTAGCAGTTTTGAAACATTTTGACAAGAATATTGACATTGCAATTCAACACATCTACTTACTACAATTAACATGTTGATTTTATGCTTATTGTGAATATGCATTATATGGTGGCTTTGTATCATTATCTTTGCATCGCGTTCACATTGAGAGGGTACAGCATAAGTGCTTGATGTGGTATGCTCACCACACAGAACCGGGCTGCAATTCTCTGGAGTGTGAGCACCTGCTGAGATTTTATGATCTTGAGCCTCTACATGTGAGACGCATGCAGTGCAATGTGTTATTTGTATGCAAGGTGTTCGAAGGGTTCATTGCTTCTCTGACGTTTTAGAGTCGTTTTCTGTTCATGTGTTCATGTGCCATCCAGAACCACCAGGAATGTTCAGGCAACACTTCTCCATGTGCTGTTTGGTAGGGTAAATACTGTTACAGCTGGCATCTTTGTTTGTGCCCCTTGCAGTGTAAATTATTTCATGCGCTTCTCACGGACTATAGATCTTTTCTGTGACCAAATAGGCCGAGTGAAGCGGCAAGTCGACGCTTATACGGCGACTTTGAGAGCCAATTTCTGATATTGCATATGCTCTACATACTCATATTATCATTAATGTCACTTTTGTCACGTATGTGCTTGAGTATGCTTATATTTATATGACTTCACCTATAATTGGGCATTGCCTGCTGGTGATATATCAACGATATACTATGCAGTCATTGCTTTGAAGATTACGTTATAACTTGTACATAATTGTTTTTGTGAATAATAATTTCAGTTCAGTCTGTATGAGTACTGATGGAGATATTTATTGCCGTGCGGTCGGTGTCTTGAATACAGCCTGAATATACCTGAGTACTGTGACTAGTAGCCCAGTATTTGGCTACTCACCACGACTATTGACCAATCACCGTGCGTGGTAGGTGGCGTCGCTGAGGAACCTTGGCAATTGAGTCGGTTGGGGAAGACTCCAACCCAAACTTGAAGGACCGTATGTTCGCCAAACAATGGATTGATGTGAGTGTACAGATGCGCGTGTTTTGTGTACAGGTGAGATCTACACATCGGATAAGACTGGGTCCGATGACACTGGGATCGGAACAGCAGAGGCGCCGTACAAAACCGTCCTGAAAGCCATGCATCACGCCGGCAAGGAGCCTTTCCCCACAATCTACGTGGATGGAAAGGAAGAAGGCAAGGTAAGCAGTTCAACGCAAAAGTTAGTTTAACCGAATCTGTGTGATATGCAGATTTGGTGCGGGTAAAAGTCCAATCATTATTCACTGGAGCTTTCAAACTAAATGCTATCGGGAGAATGCAGTCGATGCCGGTGTTGGAAGCATAATTATGTGTGTGTCAGATGTGCTTGTGTAGTTATTATGCACCTGATTCGGTTCATACGGATTGAGAGGTGCCATTTCGCTCCTGACGCGACTAGATCGGCGGAAAAAATTGCAGGTCAGCTGGGATGCTGTCTATCCAACGACACTCGGTCCCATCGAAATCACTTGCGCGTCACCCTCAGTCGTTTAGTGAAGCTGCGAAATTCAGACAACGATTTATTTGCGCCTCATCGCATCGATCAACGCATTGAGATAGTATTCACAATATCAGAAAGGGTAGTAAAAGCATGAATATGGCATAAGGTAAAATGGATATTACATTTGTTTGGGTACTGGACTCATAGAAACTAAATATCGTATTGATAACTTGCATGTAAGTATGTCACAGTAGAACCTTGGATGCCTGCCATTCACTTCGGAAACGATATATTTGGTTCTTTTTTATTCACACAAATCGTCAACATGGTGTGTGTTCCACTAATAGACGAAGTCATTGTGAAAATATTAAAAGTTAAATTGACCTTCACGATCCAGGAACGACTTCAATTTATAAAAATTGTAAAGCTATGTTATGACGTTTTGGCCATAAGCCATTGTCAAACTACCGTTAGTTGTCAGACGTAATGTTAATGCGGACATCGGGGGGATATCCAGTAAAGAAAGAAAACAGGTAGATTCCTAATGCCATTCAAGAACTTTGAAACATGCGCCCGCGACAAGCGCGCCCGGATGCTCACTAGTGTGTGCGCGAATAATATAGCTACAATTTATGAGACTCTGTCTCCATAAAATATGATTCGAAGTGCATTTATGAATGTTAGCAAGTCTTCAGACGTCAATTTTATTACCACTTACAGTGACATATTGCGCATATTGTTACTTTCCGTATTTCCTTCTCGAACTATCTTCCACCATAGACGGCCGGCCGCCGGCGGCCCCCGGCCCGTCCCCGACCGCCCGCCATTCATAATATGGCGGGGCGCGGGATTCCTATTCCCTGAATGTTAATGGGCCCCAACGCCAAAGTTACCGGCATATTTTCATATTTGAAACGATAGGCGATGTGCCTGGCATGAGTTCCGCCACCATTAGAGTTGAGGCCGACAGGTTTTCACGAAGTTGTTTAAGAACATTACGCTTATGGGCGTTGAAGGGAAAGAATGCATCTACAACCGTGAATTTCTCCTACACCATTTTGGCGTGACAGAGCCGATGTTGCTTAGTATTGTTGAAGGGTAGAACTTTTTGACGTGCCACCGCTCGGCGACCCTACGGATCCTCTAGGCAGCAACCGTCGGCGCTTCACGTGCATCGAACCATACCAGAACGTCAATAATGTCGCAAAGCTTCATGTCAAAGGGTAAAAAGTGACAGGGTTAGATATCTATAAAAGTAGTCGAGTATGGCATCAGAAGGTAGCTGATTTTATGCCGGTTTATTTGAGACCATTGGAAATTAATTCGCTAATGTAGAACATCTGATATACAATTTAAAGGAATAAAATGCGATAATTCGAGACACAAATTCTGGAATTGAGTGCAAAAATGACAGGGTTAGATATCTATAAATGTAGTCGAGCATGGCATCAGAAGGCAGCTGATTTTATGTCGGTTTATTTGAAACCATTGGAAATTAATTCGCTAATGTAGAACATCTGATATACAATTTAAAGGAATACAATACGATAATCCGAGACACAAATCCTGGAATCGAATGCAAAAATAACAGGGTTAGATATCTATAAAAGTAGGCAAGTATGGCATCAGAAGGCAGCGGATTTCATGTCGGTGTATTTAAGACCATTGCAAATTAATTCGGGAGTGTAGAACATCTGATATACAATTTAAAGTGATGCAATTTGATAATTTGGGACACAAATTCTGGAATTGAGTGCAAAAGTGACACGGTTAAATCTTCATAGAAGTTATTCAAGATGATATAAAAATGTAGCACGTTCGATTTTCGTTCCGTTAAGAACATTGGAAATTGTCAGGACGTCACATAGAAAATGTATGACACGTTTTTATCACGAGATGTTGAGTGGCCAATTGCTCCCATTTCACGTTAAGGGCAAAGTGACAGGGTGAAATGATTTGATAACAAAACTAACTACACATCATAAGAGAGCTTGTTTCAATGTTGCTCAAATTTGACCATTGAAAATTACTTGCACTTCGTCTGGAAACCAGAATATAGCATTAATCAGAGCAAGCCCACTCTGGTGGTCTTCCTTCACAAACCCACCACCAGAGCGGCGCCACCGGTATTATGTCCGCTTATGACGCCTAACGTACACTCATATCGGTAGCGATCGACGAACTGGTCGAAAATTTAAGTTACTGCAGACACAACAACTAACTGCTCTGTTGTGTTGACTCGCTGTTTCTGAGTCAACGCTGGCGAGTCAGCGCTGGCGAGTCGGCGCTGGCGAGTCAGCGCTGGCGAGTCAACGCTGGCGAGTCAACGCTGTGAGTCGGCGCTGGCGAGTCAGCGCTGGCGAGTCAACGCTGGCGAGTCGGCGCTGGCCGCAAAGACTTTTCTAATAAATACAAGATTGTGCTGTACTCTCCGTGCCGAAAGGTGAGATGAGGTTGAAGTGCTGATCAAGACACTGATATGAAATATAGTTCGGAGAGTAGGAAATGTGGTTTTCCGTCCAGGTAAGAACTTTATGTTCGATCCGATCGACCCGCGTCGTGTGCGTTTTGGCGGCACCCGTCCAAATGATGCTGCAGTACTCTAGGATCGACATTTCGTGAGTGTAATAGACCGCCAGCAGGGGGCCGCGGTTGAACCTGGCCATGCCACTGCCGATCTGGAAAGAGCGGATGACCCTCTCTGAGCATCTGCTGGTGGGGCTGACTATACCGGCCACATGCGAGGGAAAAGTGGGCTTGCTATCAATTATCACGCCGATATCCCTTATCTCGTCGACAGCTTCAAGTTCCTCACCATCTATGTGGTAACGGGTTTGGATGGGGACATATCAGAACGTATAATACCCAAAACCTATAATGCTTCAGAACCTATAATACTCAAAACACCTAATGCTTCAGAGCCTCTAAACCGTCGTCTTGTGGGAATGTTCAATACCTATAACGCTCAAACCCTATAATGCCTCAAACCACATAATGCTTGAAACATATAGTTGTTCAGAACATATAATACCCAAATCCTATAATGCTTCAAAACCTCTAATACTACGTCCTGTGGGAACATTCAAAACATATAATGCTTCGAAACCTATAATGCTCAATTCCTATAATGCTTCGTTTCAACTAATATTCAGAAAGCATAACTCTGGAAACAGCTGATGCTTCAAAACCGCTAAAGCTCAAAGCCTATAATGCACAGAATCTATAATGATCGGAGCCTATAATGCTCGAAAACCTATAATATCAGCTGACGACCGCATGCCATAATGGGCCGTACAGTTCACTCCACGCCTCCACCGTATTCTACCAATGGGATACACCGCGCGAAAGCTTCCAGGTGCATCCGCCAGAGCGGCGACACATGTGAGTGTAGGACATGAATTGCTCGCCGCATTGGCCGCGTTCATGCATTTGGCTTGTGAAGAGCAGGATATTGGAGTGAATGCTCCCTGATTTAAATTACTTGTCGGTGATTTCTAAGCTGAGTCACTGGTTTCACGAATAGGCAATTTCAGTGTCTAAGTACCCCAGGGGCAGATCCAGCTTTAACAGGTGCTGGGGCCGATTATTCCGCCTTGACCGCTTCCGGGCTGAAGTAGAGGAGACCTGGCGCTCGTGTTCCCTTGCATGAAATAGGTATGCGTACGCTGAAGACCAATGGCGTACCTAGAATTTGTGTCGGGGGGGGGGGGATTTTGAGGATGCCCAGGTTTGTCCGGTAATACTCATCATGCTACGTTTCAGTGGCATAATTAGGCAGTGGCGCAGCCAGAAGTTTCTGAATGGGGGGGGTTGACGAAAAAAATGTCATGAAACAAAGACCTTTTCCCAAAAAATAACTAAATACATAAAACAACACCCCTGTACAGGGGTGCTGTTTTATGTGCCCCGTGTCCCTGTGGAATGCCTATGCCAGCTGGAAAGAGGAATCTCAGCGGAAGCGGACCTCTAACAGCTGAGGAATACACAGGGTGCCTGATGGTCAGAGAGGGCTGGGATGATCTTTCGATTTGAAAGTGCCCTTGACGGAAGAACAAGACCCCCTAAGTGCTAAAGTGAACTAGTGAGGTTCCATCTCAGATCCGAAATGTCCCCGAGATGAGAGCACGGGTTGACCCAGGATGACGCTTGCATTCTCAAAGCACCTAACTGCCTAGAAAGATGCTTTTCATCTCAGTAGAGAAGCATATATAGCCAGTAATTGTTCGCATATTACGAAGAACGGTGCTCGAATGGCCCAGGAGAGTGCCTACATTCCCAAGCCACACAGCTGTGCAGAATAGCAACTGTATTGGCGAGATAAGCACCTGATCTCACGGACTACCTCTATCTTCCAGCTACCTTATTATTTTACTGATTTTAGCTGGGTGGATACACTCAACCGATTCGATTCAAGCTGATTCTACTGGAAGGACACTTGTCCACCCAGCTAACATGCTACCCGAGGTCCTACTTCCTTAGGCGATGGCAGAGATTATGTATTGGACCAATAGCGCGCCTATTGCCAAAGTCGCCATGTTGCCCAGGCCATGGACTACATAACCTGTCAGGATGTAGCGCTTAACATTGGATACTTATATTTTATTTTAAGAAGCATGGTATCTAGGGACAGTACCTAAATGGTTTTAGTGAGCTTACCAAAGGGGTGCGACTCACCCCCCCCCCCCCCCCCCCCCACACACACACTGGCTCGCGCAAGGGGAAACAGCGCCCCGTGCATTCCGCCGTCCCTGTTGTGCACAGCTAGCAGTGGAGAACTGCGATCTTTCTTAGCATTCATTGATACGTCCAATATTATGGTGCACAACAGGTGACTGCTCACCACGTACTTCTGTTCGCATGGAAGGTATTTTCCACTCCCCATTACTACCATAAATTAGCACATGTGAGTACTGACTGCATATTCGAATGGAAACATGAAAGGCAGCCGGTAGTCTGGCGTGGGACCGCGTCTTTGTTTCAAGTAGTTATAAGATGTGGCTGTTTCACACGCGCACCGAAGGAGGGGGGGGGGGGCGGAATTCGCCCATTTCTCTTTTTTAGCATTATCTCATAATCGGGCGGCGATATTGTAATGCAATGTTGTGACTGTTAAAAAGCGATAAGCCCATCCTATGCAAAACAAAATCGCAATCCGTCAGTAAATATAAGAATTGCGGGGTGCCAAATCGACCGACCGTGCGGCGGCTGGCGGGCGTTCAAGGTCACAAAGGCTTCTTCGGTACGGTGGACCGGCGGTACGGTGAGGCAGTCCATCACTACCTCATTTGACTTTAAAGGTCTAGGGTCATGTATTATGTACTGAAGCGAGCTCACGACATCAATAATCTACCTTCCAAATTGTGTGCTTATGGTTTCAGTAGTTTCCGAAATCTTAGGGGGAATGGGGCCGAATCATCCCCCTCTTGTGCGTGTAATGTCAGAGGCCCTCCGGCGCTCGTGTTAATCGACGTATCCACGTAGGTACCTGGGTACCTAGCAGTGGCGGATACAAGGGGGCACTGGGAAATGTGCCCCCATGGGAATGCAGCATGCTTCCTCGCGGTTGGAACATGCTGATATTAGCGCCGCCCTGGAAACATACGGGACATTGAAGTCGCGCATTCCTCTGAAATTCCGACTAGTGATTGGCCCACGAGTTCACCTTCCACCGATTTCCGTCTTGAAGGACCTGTATTACAACCCTGTACCTGGCGCGAGTATTGGTAGAGTACGGTGGAGATGTGAAGTAAATTGATAAGGGCGATAATGACATGCAGTTGTCAGCTGATATTATAGGTTTTGAGCATTATAGGCTCTGAGCATTATAGATTCTGCGCATTATAGGCTTTGAGCATTAGTGGTTTTGAAGCATTAGAAGCTTCAAGAGTTATACTTTCTGAATATTACTTGAAACGAAGCATTATAGGAATTGAGCATTATAGGTTTCGAAGCATTATAGGTTTTGAGCATTATATGTTTTGAAAGTTCCCACAGGACGTAGTATTATAGGCTTTGAAGCATTATAGCATTTGGATATTAGATATTCTGAACAACTATATGTTCCAAGCATTATATGGTTTGAGGCATTATATGTTTTGAGTATTATATGTATTGAAAATTCCCCAAAGACGACGATTTAGAGGCTGTGAAGCATTATAGGTTTTGAGTATTATAGGTTCTGAAGCATTATCGGTTTTGGGCATTAGAGGTTCTGATATAGACCCGTTTGGATAGGTACGCGCCGAAGGGTCATTCAATTATGATTAGGAAATGTAAGATGAAACAGGCATTTCATTAAAGCTATAAATCAATAGCCCACACCCAACTTCAGTCACGTGCGATTGTGGGAATGAGCCGTGGTCGTGTTGATGACCACGATGTTATGAAATCGGAAAAAGCCTCTGAAAACCTGTTTGTCAAGGCAAACTGTTGAAGTATGATAATCGTCACGCCTTGCCCAACTGGTTTATTTCTGTGAGAATTCCGCCAGAGTACATGGCAACAGTTCGTACGTACATGGCAACAGTTCTGTCTCATGGTAAGTTTATGCTGTGCTGGCCAGCGTATCACCAGTTTTTTCTCGTCGAGCCATGCAGAAATCGCGGGTGTCTGCATGCTGTCAGACACCCGACGCGCTGGTTTTGGAGCACGTCATACATCTTGGCTGAAGGTCAATGCGGTGGGTGCTTATGTTTGGCGGCAGTCTCTTGTTGGGCTGGGATGTCGCCCTGTCGGTGCATTCCATACAATGCCTGACACGTTGCTCCTTCAGCTGGAAACCGCATTGCTCGTTGATCCATCATCGATATAAAATAGTGGGTCATGTTTTCCTACCTTCGTAGGGCACATGTGCTTATGTGCATGTGTATATCCGAATTGGTCCAAGTGTTGCAAATTGGCCCCTTTTGTTGAGTATTCCCGCATATTGTGTGCCGCCTTGAATGCAATGTCACGAGCATCACAAGAGTTTCGTGAACTGTGCCGGGTGAACACATCAGCCATTTCATGTCATGAACCGACACAAGAGCTTCGTGAACTGTGCCGGGTGAACGCAGTAGCCATTTCATGTCACAAACCGATCTCAGCGCTATCTGTGCACGCATTACACCTACACAGGAAGCTATCTTCGCAACATGAACGCTGGATAATTCAGCCAGCGCTTGTGCACGTGCAGAGCCGAGCCGACACGCCACTGTCGGCCGCGCTGGACTGCCATCTGGCCGACCACTCTTACATCGGCGGCCACCAGCCCACCCAGCTGGACGTGCGTCTGTGCGGCCGTGTGGCGGCCGAGCCGGAGACCGAGCTGCACGCGGCGCGGTGGTGGCGCCACGTGCGCCGCCTGGCCGGCGAGTCGGCCGGCTGGCCGCCCGGAGACGACTCGCTGTTGACTCGACTCGGCGTCCAGCTGCTGTTGGGCAAGGTCGGTCGGCAGACCCTGCCTTGCCTGGCTGGGTCAGCGGCCGGACTCTGGTGTGGTGTCACTCTGGCACTGCCGGCACAACCTGCACACCTGCTTACACTGTTTCATTTTTGGAGCTTAGGTTTTTAGGGCTATCCTGCTTCTGCTTTAGAGCTTAAGCTTTCGGCATGCACACACACACAGGTGATTTGCATGCATCCCTTTAGATTATTCCAACTTCTGCCTGGCATTAGTTCTTTTTTGGCATCGTGTTTTACGATGGTCATCGTCGTCGCACTTCCCCTCTACTAATTAATTGAGCCATAACAAGCTTCTTTCGAATATTGTATGTTTCTCGGGTTGTTCCGTACTGGTTTGCACTATTGGCTGTGTGTTCCTTTGTGTTTATGTTTTCTTTGATGAATTACTAAACTGACTCAAATAACTCACTCAGATTCGGAAAGTGGTGCCGGTGGGTACAGATCACTGTACCCACCGGTAGTGGTGCCGGTGGGTACATTTCACTACCACAGGAAACGTAGCAAGTCTTTCGTGCACGTTTTGGGCTCATTAACAAGTGGTGTCAGCTCAGTCCGGTATCACATCTGTGTTATAGGCATGCTTGGAGCGTAGATGGTTTCATAACGGAAAACAAGGCATGTGATTACTAAGATGTCACAAATGCCCTGCAGGATAACCACAATTACTAAGATGTCACAAATGCCCTGCAGGATAACCACGAAGGCATGATAAGTAAATGCCCTGCATAAAGCTGTTCATGTTGTTTAGTGCTATGTCAAATGTCAGGCTGAACATCCGACCAAGATGAGGTGGCGGGCATCGCATGTACCTTGAGCAGTCTAAAACAGCTGCTGCTGTCGACAGCACAGCGGAGGTCCGAACAACACTACTGGGCGTGTGCCAATCGATGCATTCTACGCCTGAAGCGCCTGGCCAAGATGAGGTGACCGGCATCGCATGTACCTGGAATAGTTTGAAATACCTGCTGTTGTCGGCAACACATAACGAGGCCTGGGTAGCACTGCTCCGTTCGTACCAACTGCCGTATTCGGCACCTGGAACTCCCGGTGGTGATGGGGCGACCAGCACCGCATGCACCTGGGATAGTCGGAAATGCCTCCTGTTGTCGACAACGCGCAACGGCTCCTGAGCAGTACTCTACTCTGCTCACGACATTCGCTGTATTGGACATTTGTGATCAGCAGTCCCGGCCGCATCGCATAGCGTGCTAAAATGTGTTGCAGGCATGTGTGTTCTCAAATGCATTGTATGTCAGGTTGTCCTGCTTATAACCCTCGCTTTATGTAATAATTTTGCTAACGTGTCTGACAATTCAGCCCAGTCCGCTCTTTAGCGGTTTCATGACCAATTAAGGTAGTGTTCAGACTGAGAATATAGTGCAGTTCTAGTCATTCCTCACACTGTTTGTCTGAACGCTTCTTGCTCGCTCCCGGTTGAACCTGTTTGCTGGGTCAAACGAGGTCAGCGTCGCCAAAGTTCGCCTGCTTTCCTTTCTATGATATACATATGCTGTATTTGTATGCCCTCGGTCAGTACGGTATGTGTTCGGACTGATAATGCAGCTTTTGCCCATGTTTTGCCATACAAATAGCGTACAAGTCCCTTGAGGTCAGGTAACTATATCGGTATATATCAAAGTTCCACCAGTAACTTGAGACCTTTTTTGGGGAATTATGACGCTATTTATTTAACTTAATTGTTCATATATGTTCGTGTTCGAGGAGTAGGACGGTTACCAGCTCAGTTGGGATGTCCAAACAAGTGAGTGAATGAAGTCAACCAAGTGTGTCGTTTAGCTCAGTTGGCTTGAGCGCTAGTCTGCATTCGTCTCCCCTGTCCTGGCAAGACAGGGTTCGGGTCGCTTCACGCGCGTGCATTTAGCCCCCGGCGGGGAGGGTCAGTTGGCAGCTGGCCCGATAAGGCCGGGGACGAGCTACCGGGGCGGCCGTGTCGGTGCATTGGCGGCACGTTAAACTCTCGGTCAAAATTCTGTCGTCGAGATTCACGGATCGGATGGTGAGCCTTCGTTCACGCAACAAGCTCGATAAAACATTAAAATATAAACGAAGGCAAATAAATGACCGCAGTCAGCTCTTGCTCTCTCAAGTTCCATATAAGGGTAGGCTCATTGTCATTCATGTTGTGTTGTGCAGTGGCTATGTCTATTCTCGAAAGGCCCGTAGTCAGGTGCTTAGTGTTCGTGAAGCTGAAGAGCTCAACTGGATGGTCAGTGACCCTGCATGATGTCATTGTAGCTTGTGCATGGTGTGTGCGATGCGACTGTGGGTTTTATAAATATAACTTTTATGATAGGCTACGATAACCGTTTTTAGAATAACGAGAATAGAACGGAAGCATAATTGTGGGATATTAAACTCATTTGACCTGAAAACATTGACCTTTGGCTGTTGACCTCATTTGGCATAGTTTGACTCACCTCAAATATATTTAACTATTGATAGTGCATCGTGCACCAGAAGGATGTTTTAGTTGGCACACGAGTTTAGTTTTGCATGTGTATAGCTCACGCATAGAGCAAATGACTTTTTCAGGGCAAGGCTTCGTGAACGATCCATATATCGGTGGCCTGGGGTCTGGCTCGTTTCAAAATATGCTTAGTTAAGTAGTATCAGACTGCGAAAGATTCCAATTTTCTAGCCTAAGTGGTTCCATAGCTACCCCAGACAACGGTGAGAAGGTGTTGTTCTCTGACCAACACCCCTATCGAGTGAAGTTTGGGATATACATCATAACAATTACTATTTCTCCCTTCGAACAGGTCTTGGTCGGCGTAACATAACCCCCAATGACTACCAAATCTTCGGACGCCCATAGTCGTGCACAAGCTAACATTCAAGCCGGATTTTCGGTGTAGAACATAACATTGACTCACTGAGACTAGAATAGTTCAATCGATGTTCGTTAGTACCCTGCCCTTGGCGATGTCATCTGGGAATCCGCATCCATTGTCTCCCCTGGTGTCTGCCCGATAATTGGGCCTCTCTGCAGAAATACGAACCGGCTGCCAAATCCCAGCTGAAGAAGATCCAGAAGATATGGCAGCGCGAAGTCAACAAAGCGGCAGAGCGCGCCAAAAAGGAGGCCGAGGACGCCGAGAAGCGCGTCAAGAATTTGGAGGAGGCGCGAAAGGTGGCGATCGCGGAGGACCCCAGCTGGGCGCCGGCCGTGCGGATCCGAATCAGCGAGAGCGCCGACAACCGCGACAAGCGTGTCAAGGTGTACGGCTGGGTACATCGGCTCCGGCGGCAAGGTGAGTCACCCGGGCGTCAGACGATGTGGTCAGCGAGCGATTGGGTGCTTACCGTCGGTGCTCTCCTAGGGCCCAGTGATCGTTCCGTGAGCGCTAGCTGGTAGGAGAGCCTAGCGCCAGTGACTGCCTCAGACGCTCGCTGCGCCTTGACTTATGTGGCACAGTGCGCCGCAACTCGTCTTCAAACAGGGTCGGCTGTGTACCGGGGCCTGTGCAGTGTGCAGTCTTCCGCCGCATAGTGAATCGACGTATTTCATCTGCGTGTGTAGCTACCTACCTGCTGGCTGGTGGTAAAGGCAGGCCCGTTTATCTCCCCGTCGCGCTACTAACCACGAACATGTCTGCATGATGTGGCTGTGCCGACCTTGACCCCCAGTGACTGCACCTCAGGCAAGTTGGTGGTGCTGCGGCTCTATCCCATGCAGCGTACACAGTGTGATGACTGTGCCCGAGGCAATGACATGGCGTCCGCTCTGTATGTGTGTCACAGGCAAGGGCATGATGTTCGTGGTGCTGCGCGACGGCACCGGCTTCCTTCAGTGTGTGCTCACGGATCAGCTGTGCCAGACGTACGACGCGCTGGTGCTCTCCACCGAATCTTCCGTCTGTCTGTACGGCACCGTCAAGGCGTTGCCGCAGGGGAAAACGGTAAGCAGCCAACGGGAGGGGCGGGGTGTAACCAGATTGTACCAACGCCATTCGTTTTCTATTCAAATGTAACGGGGCCCGACTTTGCATTCAGGTGTTGTGAAGTATCATTTAGATGCTTCAGCATTGTCCCTTCATTAGCATCTGTGCCGTCATCCCAGAGCTCTGAATCCGTGTACCTTGTTGCTTGCATGCATTTCTCGACATGGACTAATATGTGTACCCTTTGCCTGCATGACACCCCATGAGGCAATCCACGTCCTCTACTAACTTGTACCCTCTGCCTGTATGACATCCTGTGCATCTGTGCGTCTGTGTGTGTCTGAGTATCTGTGTCTGTCTGTGTGTATGTGTGTATATGTGTCTGTGTGTATCTGTGTCTGTGTGTATCTGTGTCTGTGTGTATCTGTGTTTGTGTGTAGCTGTGTCTGTGTGTATCTGTGTCTGTGTGTATATGTGTCTGTGTGTATCTGTGTCTGTGTCCGTGTGTATCTATGTCTGTGTGTATCTGTGTCTGTGTCTGTGTCCGTGTGTATCTATGTCTTTGTGTATCTGTGTCCGTGTGTATCTATGTCTGTGTGTATCTGTGTCTGTGTCTATGTATATCTGTGTAGTATCTGTGTATGTGTCTGTGTGTATCTGTGTCTATGTGTTTGAGTCTGTGTCTGTGTGTGTGACCCACGTGTACCCGGTGCTGGACAGGCGCCCGGTGGCCACGAGATGCAGGTGGACTTCTGGGAGCTGGTGGGACTGGCGCCCGCCGGTGGGGCCGACGCCGTGCTCAACGAGGAGTCCAACGTTGACGTCCAGCTGGACAACCGACACATGATGATCCGCGGAGAAAACGTGAGTTGGCTGGACGCTACATGACCAATGAAGTCGATGCGCCCTAAAGCCCCCTAATAACTAACTAACGCGAGTTGGCCGTTTGGTTTCGTCTGCTGTTACACCGTCTGCCGCTCCACAGTCTCTTCCACACCGTCTGTCGCCATACCGTCTGCCGCTTCACAGTTCCGCCCGCAGTCTGCCGCTCCACAGTCTGCCGCTCCACAGTCTGCCGCTCCACAGTCTGCCGCTCCGCAGTCTGCCGCTCCACAGTCTGCCGCTCCACAGTCTGCCGCCACACCGTCTGTGCCGCCACACCGCGCCGCACGCGGGTATACGTGCAGTGTGCACTCGCACAAGTACCTCATCTGCAATGCCGTTCATGACGTTTTCAGTGGAAACATTTCGTATTGCAGGTGAAACTTTGGTGGAGTGAGCTAATCAGCGTTCCATATGTAAAGGACAGGTGGTAGCAGGGTTGAAAAGTACTGGGAAGGCGCGCATGCCATTGAAAGATAATATTGCACAGGTAATCTTATTCCAATTGGCTGCAGCAATCATTTTCACTACTGCCTGCTAGGACTTTTCGCTGTTCATATGTGCCTACGCCTACGAGCGCATATCATTTTCAATTTATACCCAGATAAAAAGTATGACCAGTTGAAGTCATTCATCTGATAGCGCAGCAGGGCGAACTTTAGCCGTGACACCACGGTGTGGAGAGTGGTGCAGTGGTGGAGTGTTGTAAGAAAAACGGCAACAGTCATACTGGCAAGATAATTTCTAAAAATGAAAACCACATTTCATGTTGAGGAAAGGAAATTCCACACTTTTATATGCTTTGGCAGTCTAAAAGACCACGGTTCTTCAGCATGAATCGTTCCTTTCGCTGGTAAATGGAGGACAGCAGGTTGATGTGATGTAGCCAGCTGGGTATGAAGCCTTCCGTATGGTCTGGATGGTATTTTATAAGCATATTGCAATGGCAAATGAGCAGTGTAAAGCTATTGTGGCTGCCCCAGTTCCCAGCTTGCGATCGCCGCCAGACATCACAGCCGGCGCGCGCATGAAGCAGTGCTGTGCCACTGTTACAGACGTCCAAGGTGCTCAAGGTCCGGTCGGTGCTGACGCAAGCCTTCCGTCAGCACTACTTCAGCAGGGGCTACCACGAGGTGACGCCGCCTACTCTGGTGCAGACTCAGGTACGGCCCGGCCACACGGACGCGTCGGTGGGCGGCTGTCTACTGGCACGTGCAGGGTTGAGGCTGTCCTACTGTGGGCAGGCACATCAAGTGGATGCAAGCTTGATTGGGCCACTGTCGTAGGCCTCATCGCTCAGTATTAAAGGTCAATGGCAGTTTGAGTCACCAACAATGAATCAGAACGGAATTGTCACCCGACGACACGCAACTTGTTCATTATAGAGCAAAGGACTTGATATTGTATTGTGTGGTCAGGCTCTCATTCTAACCAAGTGGCTTTTATGTAATACGTCTGTGTTTATCCTGTTTTTATTGTGTACCTCTTGTGTAGGGTCAGGCCCCAAAGACTCAACATGCTAATGTGCATAGGTGCACCTAGGGGGTGGGGGAGATTTGAGGAGAAGTGGTGCATTCAGGCGTCTTAAAATAGGATGCAACTTCGGTGTTCAAGCTTATGCAAATGAGTGCCTTCCCCAATTGAAAATCACCACCATACTTGATCTATTCTATTCAGGGAAACGCTCCACAAATGCTATGATTGATGGAGACACCTTTGCACCAATATCTGGTAAAGAAAACTGGAGGTGCGCTCACAGCGTGAAATGTGTTTGATGATTCTCTTTATTATGGCAATAATAAATCACCTTTACGTCACTTCTGTCTCCAATCCCCACCTGTGTGTGGGCGCGAATGGTCAATTCTGATCCTGCGATGCGACGCGGGGATGCCTTTGCCCGGAATGGATAGGTTCAGACACGTGCATTTTCCTCAGCGTGTGGCCGGTTGCGATATTTTCTGCTTCTGGTAGATGGAGACGTGACATTGATGAGGGTGAATGACCGGGTAATTCTCAACAATGTCAGCTAGTTTTCATGTCCATACGTTTAGATGGACAACTCGCAAGGGCAAAGGTTGTGGAGTGCGCGTTTGATATTGTAAATAAATAACATTATAAAGCTACCCGATTTTAAAAAATATATTTCTGGAAACAAAATGGTCACAACGTGCTACTTGAGATTATTTTTCTCACGACAGCGTAGCGTTCGCACTAAAGGCAACCGCCATTTTGCTTGCTTCGCGGTCGCGGCAAGTTGTAGAACAGAAGTTCAACCTGAGTGCTACTTTTTATGTTCTGGGCACAGTTTTTAGTAAGTAGAATATGTCACCTAAAAATGCAGACAATCTTGCGTGTAACTAGATGTGGTTTGAAACTCAGCTGTGAAAGTTGACAGGTTTTTGTTTTGTTTGTGCTAAAGGGAAAACGGCCATTGCGCCTTGGCTGAAGCCGGCTGAGGAAATGTCTGACCTGAGTCAAACGTAAACGAAGGACCTCCCACACCTGAGGCGGACGCATTAGCCGACTGTGCCATCGAGGTGACCAAAGCTCACATTAGCTAACATCGCTCCAAATAAGCGTCCTATTCGCGATGAATTTCGGCATTATGTGATCTTTTTATCTACATTGCACACCCGACGACAACGCACGGTTTGGGCTCAGACTGGTGTACCCTGTGCCCCGTCAGGTGGAGGGCGGCTCGACTCTCTTCAAGTTCGATTACTTCGGCGAGGAGGCGTACCTGACGCAGAGCAGTCAACTGTACCTGGAGACGGCGATCCCGGCGCTGGGCGACGTGTTCTGCGTGGCGCAGAGCTACCGCGCCGAACAGAGTCGGACGCGCCGGCATCTGGCCGAGTGAGTGCAGAGTTACGGCTGCCAGTGCTGCCAGTGTAGAGTTAGGGCTGCCAGTGTAGAGTTAGGGCTGCCAGTGTTCTTGGTGTAGAGCTACGGCTGCCAGTACTGCCAGTGTAGAGTTAGGGCTGCCAGTGTTGTCGGTGTAAAGCTACGGCTGCTAATGCTGCCAGTGTATGGCTATGGGTACTAGTACTGTCAGTGTAGAGCTGCAGCTGCCAGTGTTGTCAGTATGGAGTTACAGCTGCCAGTGCATCTGGCCGAGTGAGTGTGGATTTAGGGCTGTCAGTACTGCCATCGTAGAGCTACGGCTGCCAGTGCATCTAGCCGAGTAAGTGCAGAGTTACGGTTTCCAGCACGGGTCAACACTTCAGGCTGGTGTGCAGCTACCGGCCGCGGCAGATGAGAATGCAGTGGTGTAGTGGAGGAAGTGCGGAGCTACATGTATTGGTAGAGTCCCAAGTGTCGACGTCCGGTCCAGTGACGGTAAAACTAATAGTACCGCGTCAGTGGCGTAGCCAGGGGGCCGAAGAGGGCAGCCATCAACCTGGAAGGTCGGAGGAGGCCCTCCAGGCTACCGCATTTAGGGGCCCTTGTGTGACCCTCAAGGCGCCAGGGCAGGTGACCCTTGCCCCCTGCGCCGACTTGAAGGGCCCATAATAGGCCATGAATAAGTCCCCTGAGAGCAAGAGAGGACTCCACTGGAAAGTTCCCGAGGTTTGAGATGGGCACCTGAGGGATCGGACCCCCTGAAGTCTATTCCTTGAGAACTGGCGATGGATGCGTGGAATGCCCGGGGCCATCCTCAGATATAAGATATCATTCAGAGCAATAAATCTTGCCAAGGTCTGGTAAGGTCAGTCACCCGCCACCAACTGTCACAGTCGTCCTGCGGCGACGACCGTTTAAGTGGCCACATCCGTCAGAGCGGTGACGATCGCCTAAGCGGTCACGGCTGTCCCAGTTGCCTGGTCACAACTTCTTCAGCAGCTACGGTCGCTCCAGCGATGGCGAAACAGACAGCCCAGCGATAGCTGTGATGACGGCCGCTCCAGAGGTGCCTGTGCCAAAGGCGCTTTGGACCGGGGTGACGCCAGTTAAACAAAAAGAAATAAAATAATAATTGGCAGGAGGCTGTGCGTTGGGCGACACACAAGTTGCTAGTCCTTCCCCTGTTCCCAAATCTGAGTCCCGAAATAATGCCATTTGAAAATATAGTAACCGAAATCCGATGAGATTCTGAAAAGTGGGGGGTTAGGTAGGTATGGGGCCCGCTTCGGATGGTCTCTCCCCCAACCACCCTCCTGGACCAAATTCTGGCTGCGCCACCGTACCGCATCAGCTGGACGAGTGATGCTTGCTAGCTATCAGGCTGTGTACCAGTCAGTCGGTGACGGCTGGGAATCGGCAACGACTGGTGGGTGTTCTCGTTCATTGGGAGGGCAGACGTTGTGCGCGCGTCCTGACCTGTGTTCGGTGTTCATCACCCGTCCAGGTACACACATATCGAAGCCGAGTGTCCATTCATCACATTCGACGACCTGCTGGAGCGGCTGGAGGATCTCATCTGTGACGTGGTGGACCGTGTGCTCAAGTCGCCACTTAAGGACATCGTATATGAAATGAACCCGGTTAGTGCGGGGTTGGGAAAGTAGTGGGTTGGGAGAGTTGGCTGGTCGGTGCATTATACACACACACACACACATATATATATATATATATATATATATATATATATATATATATATATATATATATATACACACACATATCTCCATTCAGTTGCGTGAAGGATATCAGTGGGCCGATGGCATGAGAGCATTTGTATTTTCGAGTTCATTTTAATTCTACTACCAAGTACGTGCAATTTGACGTTTCTCCTCTGCCATTTAGCATTTCCTCGTGACCCATTTTCGATTCCCCTCTGCACCCAGGTGATGAGTAGTCCGTCGAAGACCAATGTCCCCCCTGGTGGGATAGCCAGAAGCTGGTATTTGCCGCTGTGTGTTGCCAACAATGAATCAAGTGCTCAAAATGTATTTCACCACCATGAGGTCAAGGCATTGAGCAAGGCGGACGCAACAGCCAGGACTGTGGACCTGGTCTCAGCAGGTTGGGCGAAGGTCCGCATTCCAACTTGAGAGAAGCGAGCAGTTGTCTCGCTAAACTGGCTCGCGTTCTTGATGAATATCGAGCGGTCACGAGAAATGTCAGGCGAGGGGGCCATGCACAGAGAGCCAGAGTACAGGACTTCCTCGGAAGATCCGTATTGCTCTTGGACATCGCGCCACAACGCCATAGTCATGTCTAGCATCACCCAGGACCGAACCTTCGTACGATACTATAGAACTGAGCGCAGTTATGGGACGAGCACTCGACATCACTGAGAAATTAAACATGGACGAAAACGTCCCGGTTACCTTTGTACGAATTGGCTCCAATGAAATTATAATTTTTTGTAATAAAACATCTTGCATAGGTATGCCCCAAATGCTGGGAAATACTGACTAGTTGTGGAAACAGATCAAAGGCAGAATAAAACATTAACAGGGCAATAATGTTTAGCCGTACCCTCAAAACTGCAAGGGTGGGTTTAGGCTGGCTTGTAATTCGTCGCGTCGGTCTGCACACATTATTTGTGAAGTAGACTGTGGAGCCATCTGGAGAAAAGAAAAGGACATGGGTTTGTAGGAAAAAGGAGCATGCCATGTGTACGCCAACACACAACTATGCTAACATCCAGCATGCAGTACCTTGTCATCGGACGTGCTTTCTGGGAACTCTCATTAAAGTCTGTAGGGACTGGGTCACATAATGAGGAAACAGCCCTACTTGGTCACACCTAACCGCAACCTCCTCACCGTGGTAGTGAAGGCGTGAAGACCTGTGTAGACCCTAACTCGGCTCCGTCTCCACCGCCAGAACTTCCAGCCGCCCAAGCGTCCGTTCCGGCGCATGCAGTACGTCGACGCCATCGCCTTCCTCAAGGAGAACAGCATCACCAAGGAGGACGGCTCGTACTACGAGTTCGGGGAGGACATCCCCGAGATGCCGGAGCGCAAGATGACTGACATGATCAACGAGCCCATCATGCTGTGTCGCTTCCCGTCCGAGATCAAGGCCTTCTACATGGCCAAGTGCAAGGACGACCCGCGGCTAACCGAGTCGGTAAGTAGCGGTGGGGCCGGGTACGGCGTCGGTGGACCGGCGAAGGACGCGAGTAGTCGAGGAGTAAGGTGTCGGTCTCCTAACCGAAAGGTTGTGGGCTCAGGTCCTGCTTGTCGCTGCTCTACACTTCACTCACGACCAATCGGCGTGAGAGATTGACGACGCTATGTGACTCAAAGCAGTGGACGCGTCGTGAGACGAATAACCACCGCCACCTTCAGTTCAGTGGGCCGGTGGCGGCTGTCGCTGACCCTGGCCATAGCAAGACTGGTTCTGCACTGGTGTCCCTCTTGGTGATGCCCGCTGAAGAAAGAGATGTTGGTATTAATTGGGCTGGTATTGTCTGTTTGGTGTCTGAAGAGCTGACCTCAATTTCAGCAGAGAGGAGTGTCCGTTGAAAGCGAGCAAAAATTATGCTCAAAATGATGCCGAACGTGACCCATTTCTGGCCATCGTGGCAGTGTTTGTTGTAAAGCAATTAGCGTCCAATTGGTCTTCCGTAGAAGGCCTTGATTTTGAGTTATTACGTCGTGTACAGGGTGCATATATGTATTGAAATGATGGCGCGTTTTTCAACGGTGCTGTTCCAACATGACTATGGTGCTTTGCACACTGGTACCTATGCATTGTCGTTATTTCTGCATGTAGCCCCGTATGCCGTGCGTGCTAATGATGAATCAGCATACATTTCATGCGTGTTTTTCGTGATTGCTATCTGGGCTAGTTTACAATAACGAGTGGAAGCGTATTGTTACAAATGTAACCATATTTGGCTGTGTGACGTACAGTGGTGACTGCTCGGTTGTGGCCTACGATGGAGCGAGATCAGTGCTCGCTACTGAGCGATGAACGTTGGTGGCAGCCGTACTCAATCGACGATACGTTGCAGGTGGACGTTCTGATGCCCAACGTCGGAGAGATCGTCGGCGGCTCGATGCGTATGAGCGACCTGGCGGAGCTGCAGGCGGCGTTCAAGACGCAAGAGATCTCGCCAGAGCCCTACTACTGGTACACGGACCAGGTGAGTGAGCGACTATAGGCTGCAACTCTTTTAATTGATGCGGTCTGTCTTTTGTTAGGTGTGTGAATTGGTGTTGCCTCTGCTTCCGTTCACCCGGAAATAGGTCATCAGTGTTTTACGCAACAAGTAAGTTTCCTAAAATTGAACTGCAAGTTCATCAGCTTGCACTAGAACTCTATAGCGTCAGCTACCGCCGTTCGGCTAAAGTCGCAGTGCTGACCTGACCTGACCTGACCTGGCCGTCTGTTGCAGCGGGTGTTCGGCACCACACCCCACGGCGGCTACGGCCTGGGTCTGGAGCGGTTATTGTGCTGGCTACTCAACCGCCACCACATTCGCGAGGTGTGTCTGTACCCGCGCTTCACAGGACGTTGCAGGCCCTGATCTCCTCACAAGATAGATTATTTATGCCTCGCCGTGACATTTTTCACTCGTGGTCAGATGAATACACTTCGAAGTGAACGGCCGAACAGCCCGGGTGTTTGTCTTATTAGTTGACATCGGTGCAGCAGACTGGTAGAAGCGTGTGTGTCATAAAACGGCGAGCTTCACCACTCACCCAACTGATGAAGCGTAGCTTCACAAAATTATCACGCCATGTGTCGCGATGGCCAGATTCGCCCGCGCTCGAACCCACACCGCCATGGTTCGCAGGCGAGGATGTTACCATCGCACGACGATGGACTGGGTGATGTGGCTGGAACTAGTTTCGTCAATGACGTCATCTCACGGTCTGCCACTACGTGTCGCCCTTAGGTTATCAATTTCGGGGGCGAGATGACCAATGCGGCTGCTGCTTCTTCCAGCCCAAATAAATCCGTTGTTCAGTTGCGTCACACCATGGCTGTCGTTCCCTGAACTGCGGAAAGGGAATGGCAATGGATTCCTTAGTTTAGTGTTCCCGAACATTGTGGGAGGGACTCCATGTACGTGTAGATGCCCCATGGCAGTATAGAACGCCGTGCTAAATCCAGAAGAAAATAGGTAGACGGCAGTTCCTTCTCGAAGCGCATGGAACAAAACACATGAACTATTCGACAGGTTCAAGGCGGTACACAGACCTGATCGCGTTGCATTTATTTATTCCACATGCCTCTTTGTAACATGCACTCGTTCCATTATGTTTATAATGGGTTGTGTGGTATATTCCCCATTTGTTCTTTCGATATATCTCGACTTTCGATGCATATTTCATGTGTCTGTGGACGTTTCTTAGAATACAAATTTTTCGGATATCTTTAGCCAGCTTCTCTCCACCTGGCATTATCTAATAAATATACACACTGAATTGCGTGCAGTTAACACAAGCATGTATCTCCCAGTCCGTGGCAGATATTTCCAATTCCGCTGTGGATAAGGCCGAATCGGTTTTTAGGTTGCTGTGCAACATCAATATCAGCACGCTTCAAGATCGTCCTTGCTTGACCTCGATCGGACAACCTCTATCGACCGTATGACTGGCTTACGTGGTGTGGTGGCTGTATTCCGCCATGCACGAAACGCGGCAGTTTCCAGGACTTCGACTGTCCATTGCAGCGTGTCGGGGCGAGAAGAACGACCAGTCCGTCTCGCACGATACACACGATCGCACCTGGTTTACGTCAGCACTATGGAATGCGCCCGGCTCGTCTCGCTCCGACTCGAGCTGTACCCCGCTCCCGGCGGTGGCTGCAGTGGCTCAGTAGTACGGCCGCTGAGCGTTTCCGTGCTCTGCCAGGCCGCCGACGACGACCTCCTCGGCGCTGGAGACGCTGCCGGCGTCGCTCCGGCTGCCGCTGCGCCGGCGAGAGCGCGTCCCGGCCGAGCGCGCCCGGTCGGACAGCGCCGATCCGGGCCGCGGCTCGTGCCACTCCTGCGAGCCGGCCACCTCGGAGAGCGTGATGTCCGACGGAGAGACGGAGAGCTGGCCGGGCGAGCCGCCGGCTGAGCCGACGGCGTTCAGGTGCGCCACGTCGTCGCACGAGCGCGACAAGGTCACCCGCTCCGCGTCCACCGGCTCGCCGACCAGCTCGACGGAGCGCGTCTCTGTGGAGCGCGGTTCGGCGAAGCTGGCCACGTCGTCGGTCTCGTCGACCTCCTGATGCGCGTGCCAGCCGGTGACGGCTGCGCGCACCTGCGTAAACCGCTCGTGCGCCACGTCGCCGCCGTCCACCACGGCGATGTTGCTGCGCGATTCCTCCACGATGGTGTCGAGCATCTGGCGCAACTCGGCGTCGCTCTCGTCGGCCGGGTTGTCGGCGCCCGAGGCGAGCGAGGTGCGCAGCGTGAGCGCCTGGCCGGCGCGACTGTCCACCACCACGAAGCGCGCCTGGTCGGAGCCGGGCGTCAGCACCAGGTAGCCGGCCACCGGCACCGCCTCGTAGCCGGCCGGCAGCGGCACCGTCTGGCCGGCGCCGGGCGCCGCCTGGCCACCGGCCGGCACGCCGGCCTCCGGCTCGGGTGGCGTGCGCAGCGAGCTCGGCTCGGAGGATGACGCCGCCGACTGCAACGCCGCCTGTGTGGCCGGCTGGCCCAGCTTGCGTCGCAGGGCGGCGAGCGAGTCGTACTCGAATGGCGCCAGTTGTGACACCACCTCCTGCGACCGGCTGCGGGAGGAGCTGGCGTCGCAAGGAGCATGTGGTAGCCCATATGTTTGGAGACAATGTGAACGAGCTTATCTGTCAGCATGCTGTAACACCCTATGCAGACTGAGTCATATGGTATACATGTCGAGAAAGGCACGTGGTGGATTGAAGTGAGGAACATTTTGACCAATGTTACAAGTACTTGGGCGAAATAATCGGACAGCGTCCATTCAGTGTCGCTCATCCGTCCAGAAATGTGATTCAGGCCCTTACATGAAGGGCTGCCGTTGGGCGGTGCCACACGTACATGGCGGGTCTTCGCGTGAGCACCGCTTCTTTGCCGTACCATGAATTCCTCTGCTGAGCTTTACCTCGAGGCCGCTGCCAAACCGTACTGGAAATCCTCTGCTCGGAAGTCCTGGAAGGCCTTTGCTGGGTAATGCCTGGAAGTCCTGAACCACATCTTGGGTTTCTTTGCCGGGCTGCACCTGGCCTTTTGCTGCTTTTGAAGCCATTTTGTGGACCGTGCCTGTAAGCCCTCTGCTGGACGGTGTCCGGAAGCGCTCTGCGTGACCTTACCTTGGAACCCTCTGTCGGATCGTGCCTGTAAGCCCTCTGCTGGACGGTGTCCGTAAGCGCTCTGCGTGGCCTTACCCGGAAACGCTCCGCCGGACCGCATGCCTGTAAGCCCTCTGTTGGACAGCGCCCTGCGTGACCATACCTGGACGTCCGCTGCTGGTGGGCGGTTTCTGCCGGTGTCGGCGCGATCTCCAGGTTGCTCAGTGTCTGCGCAGTGGACGAAGCGAGCAGAACTGGAGTCTTGCGCAGCTGCTGAGTCTTTCCCGGGCGAAACCGAATCTGCTGCCGGTAGCTGGACGCAGCGCCATGTCAGCTGTATGAGCCCGGGGTTCACTTGGGGCTGAGTCAGCCTCGAACACTGATGAACACGCCAGACAGTAGCACAGGGTCCAGTGTGTTAGCGGTGCGCAACATCTCGTCTCTTGCAGCCCCCTCAATGTTCATCACCATCTCAGTCATCCAGCGATGATATCTACTTTGTCTGAAACAAGGTCGCTACACTCTCCCCCTAGACAGATTGGCTGATCGATGCTTCTAGACCTCGCTGGCTGGCGAAGAGCACCGAAAGATAACGCGAAGACACATAAAGCGAAGAGGCCAGACAAATGAAATGCTTACTACACCTGAAAGGCTTCAGTACGCCGTATAAGCCACTCCCTCGTCGCATCTGTATACACGGATATGTTGTCGTGCGCGATGCTCGATACAGTCTGTGGAAGCCGTAGCCACGGTAGGTGGGCTAGGGTGAGGGTTCACTGTTGAGTGTTGCGTATCAGCGGCGCCGTGCCTCACCTGGCCGGCATATCCTGGATGCTGATGTAGCCGAAGATGGGTCCGATGCCAGGGTTGGCCGTGTCGACGTTCTGGAGAGTCAGCTGCAACGACTCGCCTTCACCGGTGTTCTGCAGCGAACCCTGCGCTGAAATGGCACCGGACTGGGTAATGCGTAAGGTATCGGATTACCAGCACCACTACCACGAACTGGTCATTGCTCAATGACAAGTGATCAATGTCTATGAAATTTAATCTTCTCTGCTGCAAATGCATCATGTAGAGCAAGCTTAATTCGCCTGGCGATGGTAGTCTAGGATTTGCCTCGCTTCGCGACCACTGGTTCCAAACTTCAACAGGTTCTCCAAAGCCACCAGCCGGTACTGCCCCTTATATTGACCGGGCTGATATTGAGCCAAACGGTGACAACTTGTACAACAGTTCCTCCAATCCAACAAAAGCAAACACCAGCGCAGTGGCGTAGCCAGGGGGATGAATGGGGCAGCCGCTCCCCTGGAGGGTCTTAGGGGCCCTCCAGGCGACCTCTTAGGGGCCCTTGCGGGGCCCCAGGGCCGACGGGAAGGGCCCCTGGTCCGACGAAGGGGCCGGGCTGACGGAAATGTTCCCGGGCCGATGAAGAAGGCCCCGAGTTAACGGAGAGTGTCCTCGGGAAGATGTCGAGGACACTTGATTGGGCTAACGCGAAGGGCGTCTAGATCGACGGAGGGGGTCCGGATCGTTGGAAGAACCCCCGGGTAGACGAAGATGGCTTCGAGCGAATATGAAGGGTCTCTCGGCTGATGGCGGCTGATGGGCTAACGCGAAGGGCTTCTAGATCGACGGAGGGGGTGGGGGGGGGCTTCTAGATCGACAGGGGGTGGGATCGTTGGAAGAACCCCCTGGTAGACGGAGATGGCCTCGAGCGAATATGAAGGGCCTCTCGACTGATGGCGGGGTCCAAGCCGAAGAAAGGGCCTTGCGCTGATGGACAGGGTCCAAGCGTTAGTGGTGAAAAGAGGCATCTAGCTTGCCGGAAAAGGCCCTGAATCGTCAAAGAGGGCCCCTGGGATGACGTAGGGAGTCCTAGTTGCCGGAGACGACCTACCTCGGGCCGTCAGGAAGGGCCCTTGGGCCTACGGATGGGTCCAAGCCGTACAAAGGCTCCTGGTCTGATGGAGGGGTCTTAGCTTTTGAAAGATGGCCTTCGGCCTGACAGAGGAGGATCTGGATCGCTAAGGAGGGCCCCTAGCCGCGGGAGGACCCCGGGCCGTCGGAGAGGCCCATAGCCGGTATGAAAGGTCCTTGAGCCAATGTCCTCCGAAACCACACAAGGGGCCCATGCGTGATGAGGCCCAAACTTTTGAAAGAGGGGACTCCCGCCGGACGGAGTGTCCTGAGCCGTGAAAGAGGGTACCTGAGCCAACGGAAGGGGCCCCGGGCAGGACGTGCAGGGCCGATGGATCGCCTTTAGCTCACGCTGATCGAGAGGGGCTCAGAGCTGACAGCGGGCCTCAGGCCGATAAAGAGGCCCCGAGCTACGGAGCCGATCCGGGCCGAAGCGGAGAGTTCCCGGTGCTACGTATAGAGCCTCTAAGCCTATGGAGGGGCTCGGTCTGTATAAAAGCAGTGGCGTTTCCAAAGTGTGAAGAGGCACCCGCCCCCTGGCGAATCCGATGGGCCTTCCAGGCGACCCCTCCCCCCCCCCTGAGGGGAAGAAATATAACAGGAAAAATTGAATCGCACCTAACAACTTGTGGAGAAAGGGCCCTGAGACCTGAAGACGTCCACCCTGAAGGCTGGCAGGGGCCGTGAAGACAAGAGAGGCCCGTTCGAGAGCTGGAATTCCCATGCCAGCTGGAAAGAAGAACAGTCTCCGTCTGAATCCTCGAGGGCCCTCGAGGGCAACAGAGTGCCCCCGTGAGCTAAGGAGAGTCCCTAAGGCTAATGATGGTTGTGAGTAATACTGAGGGCCCGCGTCAGAGCTATGAAGCCCTTGAAGATAAAAAGATTGTCGAGGACTGGGAAGGGCCCCTAACAGCTGGACAGGGCACCTCACGATTGAAAACTGGCACTGAGCGCTATGGAGGACTGGATTGGGATGCCCAAGAAGTTTGGAACGGGTCCCTATGAGAACAGTATGGCCCCCTGGGATCTAAAGAATGTCCCTAAGGGCTAGCGATGGTTGTGAGCAATATTGAGGGCGAGTTTCAGAGCTAGAATGTCCTTGATAGCCCGAAAATTTGTCGAGGTCTGGTGAGGGCCCCTGAGAGCTAGAGCGGACCGGACCTTGATGCTCCTGAGGCTCCTGAAGAATGGACAGAGCAATCTAAAAGCTAAGGAGAGTTCCGAGAACTGACGATGTTTGCTAGAAATTGTGAGGCCCGTGTTTCGGAGCTCCAGGATTTCCCTGAAAGCTAGATAGGTTTTTCGAGGATTGGAAATGGTCCATGCAAGCTAGAGAGTGCTCCTGACGGATGAATAGATAGACGGAATAGAGGGAAGTAAATATAGCAAAAACAGTTTTGGAGTTTCGAAGGTGTGACACTCCAGCCGAACCAGCGAGGTCGGATCTCTCAGATGAAACTTTGTGCTATACACGCGGGAGTAGAAACGGTCTGGCTTCGCCCCCGCTCGTAACACAACGAGAGTAGCGGGACTGGGTGTGCTTTTACCACGTTTCGTGCGCTGGCGTTGCCCCCCCTGCAGGTTGATAATTGTACATACCATGTATGTGAACCTGGATAGCGCGGTGTTCGACTGTGCAACACTCACCTCGCTTGCGTTTTCGAAGACAGAGCGGCATGGCGAACACCATGGCCGCGCCGACTATGATAACGGCACCGCATAGCACGAACGCCAGGTCGTAGGATCCTATGCTTCCTCGCATCAGACCTGTCGGGGGGTGCTGTTATGCGTCTCGCGTCAGACCTGTCGGGGGTGCTGTTATGCGTCTCGCGTCAGACCTGTCGGGGGTGCTGTTATGCTTCGCATCAGACCTGCCGGGGGGTGCTGTTATGCGTCTCGCGTCAGACCTGCTGAGCGGCCGTGCCGTTATGCTGCCTCGCGTCAGACCTGCTGGGCGGCCGTGCCGTTATGCTGCCTCGCGTCAGACCTGCTGGGTGGCCGTGCCGTTATGCTGCCTCGCGTCAGACCTGCTGGGCGGCCGTGCCGTTATGCTGCCTCGCGTCAGACCTGCTGGGCGGCCGTGCCGTTATGCTGCCTCGCGTCAGACCTGCTGGGCGGCCGTGCCGTTATGCTGCCTCGCGTCAGACCTGCTGAGCGGCCGTGCCGTTATGCTGCCTCGCGTCAGACCTGCTGGGCGGCCGTGCCGTTATGCTGCCTCGCGTCAGACCTGCTGGGCGGCCGTGCCGTTATGCTGCCTCGCGTCAGACCTGTCGGGCGGCCGTGCTGTGTCGAAAGTGTAGCATTGCTGGACTTCACGAGCACGCCCATTACCACTATCTTTGAGTGGGGCTGGTGTCCCAGGAGCCTTGTATGCATTCCTGCTTGGAAAATTGTAACGTGAGCGTCACGGTTTTTAAATTCGCATGATCATGCGGCTTCCCGTACCGATCTTCGGTCGCCACCTACGGCGGCACCTGTCCAACGTGCCGCCTGTGCCGGACTGATTTGCTGCTCGCCCCGCTGTATGTTTTATGACATGTATGACCACCGGTTTGTCTGTTTTGTGATTTTAACATTTTCTGCTCTGCTGTTTTATCTAATTGACGCGAGGTTATAACAGCCACAAGTCCATTGTGGATTACCCCAATAAGAAGTATGTGATCGATGGCGCTCATATCGACCCTGGCTGTCGCAACTTCAATGTCGCTCAAATGTGCGTGCTCAAAACTGCTAATTTGTCTAGACCACAAAGCAGGCCTAGATGCATAATATTAACTCTTTTAAAATTAATGTCCGTCCTTGTTCCCCGAAAACATTTGGGTGTTACATGTTGTCTGAATGAAGCACACATCTCAGAAATGCAGCTTTGCGTCATTTATTCATATCTATGCTCTGAAAAAGACACAAAACAACATATTTTATATTGCTGCAATGTACACCTCAACTGGGCTATCAATAAGTTATCCTTGTATAGAACTGTCCGTCACCAGTGGCCGCCTACTACAGGTCTACGAACGATAGAAGAATCAGCGATATACAAGGCCTTCTACTACAAGTCGAACTATCCACATCCAGTCTGCGTATCCACACCACAGCCCGACCGTCATTTCCTCACAGACAGCAAACTATAGGCGGTGTCATGGCAACCAGATGCAGCTGAAGGACCTCCGTGTTGGCGTTGATGTCCTTCACACTATGCTACATTTTTAAATGATCGAGAACATAAGAAACGGCCGGAAAATTGCTTACTGATGCATAGGTGTAGGAACAGGGGAGGTCAGCGGGCCATGACACCCACTTTTCATGAAAGTTTAACATTAGTGCTATGGTGATGCATGGTACAAATCAACCTCAAAGGTGTTTCCCCCCGCACCCTTTTTTAGACGTTTCTAATCGTATGGGCTGATAACTCACTAGTCTGTCCATTTGTGGACATGGCCAGCCTCACCGCAGTGTTGATGAAAACAAAGTAGGTTGGCGTGCGTGGCGCATGTGATGCGTATAAAGAAGCAGCTGTCAATTTATTTCAATTTTCAGCACCTTGGTCGCTATGACGGGCCTAATGTCAATCAATGGGCCAAACTAACACTCAATCCTTGGGCTCAAAACTGCCTGTCAAGCAGATCAATTTTGTGGACAACTTAAGCCAGAGAGACATATTTTTAGGAAAAGGATTACAATTTTACTGTCTCATTGCCTGCCTTGGAGTATCGCTTCTAGACTTGAACTCCAACGTTTTCTTTAAGGTCGGCATTCCTTCTCAAGCCCAGACATCCAGCCCAGGGTGGCCCGAGGTGGTCTATGCCCAGCCTCACCTGCCAGATAGGGTCCGACGATCATCAGACCCCAGCCTCACCTGCCAGATAGGGTCCGACGATCATCAGACCCCAGCCTCACCTGCCAGATAGGGTCCGACGATCATCAGACCCCAGCCTCACCTGCCAGATAGGGTCCGACGATCATCAGACCCCAGCCTCACCTGCCAGATAGGGTCCGACGATCACAATCAGACCCCAGCCTCACCTGCCAGATAGGGTCCGACGATCAGGAAGAGGGAAAACCCCACCCCTGCCGACGATCCAAGGCACCGAGCACGAGCCAACTATCAGACCCCAGCCTCACCTGCCAGGTAGGGTCCGACGATCCAAGGCACCGAGCACGAGCCGACTATCAGACCCCAGCCTCACCTGCCAGGTAGGGTCCGACGATCCAAGGCACCGAGCACGAGCCGACTATCAGACCCCAGCCTCACCTGCCAGGTAGGGTCCGACGATCCAAGGCACCGAGCACGAGCCGACTATCAGACCCCAGCCTCACCTGCCAGGTAGGGTCCGACGATCCAAGGCACCGAGCACGCGCCGACTATCAGACCCCAGCCGACACTGGCGCCCTGGGGCCCGACCAGCCGCAGCGTGTAGAGTGGGATCAGGTCCACGAACAGACCCTCCATGCAGCCGAACACCAGCGCGAACGTCAGCATCAGCGGCAGGTTGACCGCGGCCGGCACCAGCATCAGCGACAGGCCCATCACTGACGGCAGGATTCACGTCACTGGACTGAGTCGCACCAGGCCCGAATGCAGGAATTTGCTAAGGGGGTTGGGGGAGGGTCCGCAGAATGCGGGTCGAAGGTGTGGTATCGTGGTTTTCTCCACAGCAGTAGTTGGGGTGGAGAAACTGGGGCGACATTTCGAGGGAGCGGCAAAATGTGGGTCGAAACAGCCACACCATGGGTTTGTCAAAAACAGTCGTTGATTGAGGGCCTGGGGCGGGCGAGGAGGCGGATTTGGAAAATTTGAAGAAAAAATTGTCCTGGGTAAAGTAAACTCTGCAAACCTCAATGCTATGTGCTGCTACGAATACCCCTGCGTTCTTTTCAGGTACAGTATCTGGAATTTACCAAAAGGGAGAGAACTCCAGAGCGGCAGCATGTGGAGTTGACAAAGGGGCGGTGCCGGTGAGCCCAAGGGGAGGGGGAGGCGGCATCCCCTGGGAAGCTATGGCCCCTTTCCCTCTTGGATCCGGGCATGTGTCCGACATCTTTACTTAATGTGCATGAAAAGCATTGTATTCCATCAATGAATGCTACTTCGCTGATGACTTTATCGTTCTATGTTGCTCACAGTGAACAAAAAGTACCAACTCTTTATCACATTTGCATCTTCCACACCCATCTGCTGTGTGTATCGGGAAACTTCGTAGCGTAGCGGTGGTACGTCCGGCCGCCATTCGCCTCCCGCCACGTGGACGCACCCACCGCCGATGGAGAGCTGCGCCATCAGTCTGAGAGAGACTCGCGGTTGGTCGAGCACGCGGCCGAAGCCGATCCGACTGAGCGCGCTGGCCACCGAGAACACCGAGACGATGGAGGACGCCTCGCTCATTGTCAGTCCTGGAACGGTGCGGTGGTGCCGTCAGTTGTCACGTCAGGTGACACAACGTCAGTTGTCACTACGTCAGGTGTCACAACGTCAGGTGTCACAACGTCAGGTGTCACTACGTCAGTTGTCACTACGTCAGGTGTCACAACGTCAGTTGTCACTACGTCAGTTGTTACTACGTCAGTTGTCACTACGTCAGTTGTCACTACGCCAGTTGTCACAACGTCAGTTGTCACAACGTCAGTTGTCATAACGTCAGTTGTCACAACGCCAGTTGTCACAACGTCAGTTGTCACGTCAGTTGTCACAACGTCAGTTGTCACAACGTCAGTTGTCACAACGTCAGTTGTCACAACGTCAGTTGTCACAACGTCAGTTGTCACAACGTCAGTTGTCACAACGTCAGTTGTCACAACGTCAGTTGTCACGTCAGTTGTCACAACGTCAGTTGTCACAACGTCAGTTGTCACAACGTCAGTTGTCACAACGTCAGTTGTCACAGCGTCAATTGTGACAACGTCATTTGTCAACGTCAGTCGTCACAGCGTCGGTCGTCACAACGTCAGTTGTCATTGGTCAGTGGTCACGCGACCACTGGACTGGTCGGAGGCAGCTGCATCGCATGAACATTGCCCTCTGTTTCCGATCCAGTACCCACACCTTCAACAGGTACACTGCACCGACAGTTATTACTGGTCAGTTACCAATTAACGTACCATTAATGGGTGGAGCACACGGCATGACATGTCTGTCTATCGCTTACTCACGGACTAGATAAACGCTAAATGGTCACGTTAATGAAGTGCCCGAAAGCCAAATAATCAGTCAGTCAATGGCAATAGACTGTGTTTGAACCCAAGTCATCTGCGCACATGCATATCGTAGGGTGTTATAGAAGTGATGCGTTGATGAATATGGAAAGAACTTGACAATGCAGGAGATGGGCGGAAAGGCGCAGCCCAGGGGGTGGGAGTGGTAGGGATCTGCCCCTTTAACAAAAATACACTAAATGAAGGAAAGAATTGTGCGATGTGTATCGCGCCAAACCAGAAATTTTCCGTTCGTTCGCCGAATGCGGTCTGGATAACATGACATACATTTTTTTTTAAAGGACAGCCACCGCTTATGAAAATTTTGGCCCGGCCCGGGATGGGCACGCTCCTCTCATTTCCCATCAGCTTATTTCCAACCGCAATATTTAACCGTGTGATGCCGTATGGGACGGATAGGTTTCAAAAGGCGTTTCATTCCCAGAGGTGCAGTCGAAGATGGGGGGGGGCGTTGGCCCTTTATCCCCCCTAAAAGACACTAAATCAACATGAAATTTGTGGCTTGCACCGCGCAAAACGATACATCTTTAGCGCGCTCTGCGCGCCTATGGCAGTCTCCATACAGTTTTTTTTGGGGGTGGGGGTTCCACCCTTAGGAAAATCCTGTCTGCGCACCTGCTCATTTCCGTGTTTTTCGTGACGTTGTTGCAACATCAATTGGAAGAAGCTTGTGACACAAACTACGACTACTTTTAGTACTGAGAAAGGTAACATAGGAACCGCTCGCGTAGTCAGTATATGCATTGCGTGCAGGTGCAATGTGCATGTACATCGCTTACTCGATGGATCAGGTATGTAGTTATTATGCAAGCTGTTTTAAAATATTGCACATATTCCTTTGGTACAAGCAGAGTTGCCATGACGGGGAAAGAGGACCTACATCCTATCTCCGACCATTCTGTGGTGTGTAGCGTTTGTCAGACGAATCGCAAAAGGTAATTCTTGCGGTCTTACCGACGTCCAGTCCGCGTGCCACTATGTGGACGTTGGGCGTCATGGCGCCCAGGTGCACGACACACATCACCGACAGCCACAGCACGAACGCCGGATCACGCAGAAGGATCTTCACCCTCGCCTGGTACTGGTGATCTGCAACAAACACGGCCGGCACGTGTCTGGCGCACGGGTACGGAGATGGCATTGGCGACATGGACTCCTGGCTAGCGACACGACCCTTCACATGTTTAGAGTGCTGAACATCCGTGGCTTTTCCTCAGGCAAGTAGTTGTCTTAGAGCTCACCAATCAGGTCTGAGGTGCGAGACAGCATGACATAAGGGTGGACGCCGTAAATGTAAAGATGTGCCTTGATGCATGGGCGTTGCCACTGGAGAGCTTAGGCTTACACTTACTTCTGTCCTATTTTCAGAATTCAACAGTATCGCTTGTGCCCGCTGCATTGAAAGACTCGACATAGAACGCTACATTATGACCTCGCACCTCTGTCTTATATATTCTCGCCGGTGGGGAGTCACGGCATTTATGCATTAGTTAAAAGCCGGCATTTCCTTTGTCCACATTGTTTCGTTAGCCGTTGATGCCTTGATAAATAACTATAGCGGAGGGTCTTGAGTCTTGACTTCACCGGTTCTGCCCGTTCGTCGGCCGCCTGGGCCTCCTGTCTGAATATCTCAGGTCCAAGCTGCACCGATTCTGCTAGAACGTCAGTTGCCTGAGCCTCTTGTATGGACATGCCGCCTCGGTAGCTCAGTTGGTTAGAGCGCTGGCCTACGTTGGTCTCCCCTGTCCTGGCGAGACAGGTTCGGGTCGCTTCACGCGTTCCGATTTAGCCCCCGGCTGGGAGGGTCAATTGGCAACTGGCCCTGTAAGACCGGGGACGAGTTACCGGGTCGGCCGTATCGGTGCGTTGACGGCACGTTAAACTCACGGTAAAAATTCTGACGTTGAACTGGAATTCATGGAACGCGTGGTGGGGTCAGCGTCCACGCAACAAGCTTTGCTTAGCAATGGGACTCTGGTCCATGAAGCCACCCCAACAAGAATTCGGACCAAATTTATATATATGTATATATATATATATGAATATCTCACGTCCTGACTGGACGGGCTCCGCCCGTGCAGTGTTGGTTGCATGGGCCTCCTGTCTGCCTGTGAATGTAGAGGCGCCGACGAAGCCGAGGCACGCGATTCCCGCCAGGACTCGCATGGTGGCATGGAACCCAACAGACGTCACCAGCACCTGCAACAACGCCAGAGCGTACAGGTCATGGAGTCTCGAAATCCAACAGACGTCGCTAGCACCCATAACCAGCTCGGATCTAGGAATTTTGATCGGGGCACTTTGTTCTCGAGGGGTGCCATTTCTCCAGCGTGGCACCTTTTCTACTCTGAGAGCTCTGTGTTGAGCAGGGGAGGGAGGAGGATGCGAGGTGCACTGTTTTTTAAGGACCATATCGCTTTTTGTGGGCTCAGGCATGTTCTTGAGACCCTCATGCTGTCTGTGAGGCCCCGGTGTGCTTTGAGGGCCCCGGAGTGCGCTTTGAGGACCTCCAGTGTGTTTTTCAGGGCTCGCGGCATGTTTATTTAGGTTCCCAGCGTAGGGGAGGCCGGGCCTAATTGATACACGGGGTAGGTTCATACCACAGCGTTTATTCTAAAAGCGTGAAGCCGGTTTCCATGGTTACCACACATTCTGCTACTTGCGTCCTCTTCTCGTTACAAAGACAAGCGAAAGTATCTTCAATTTGCCACCATAGCGAGGTGCCTAAGTTGATGAACCGGTAGTTATTTGATGTTTTGTTCTCTGGTGGAAAGCCCAGAGGATGCGACGGAAAAAATGTATTATCGGGGATGATACTAGAAGATTTAATCTTGGCGTAGGTGTAGTTTCTTCGCATCTCTTCGCAACCTCTCCAAAGTGATGGGTTATTTTAGTTCTACCAAAATTCCATCAACCAGACCCGATGCGCCTATGTTTTTAGGCACTAATTTTTATGAGACCCAGTGCGTTTTGGAGGGGCCCGATACGTTCTCGGTCTCCTGGTGTGATTTTAAGGCCGCAAGGTGTATATTTGGGGCACAGACACAAGTGTTTTTGGCCCGAGGGCGATTTTTTAGGGCGCCGGCGCGATTTTTTTCGGGGCCCCGACACAAGTTTTCTGGGCTTGACACAATTTTTCGGGACCTATCCTGAATTTTGTACTCACCTTGCAAGCTGGATCAGACCGAGCGGACACCGTTGCGCGTTCACCGGGCATCTCACGACCATCACTCACCTTGTAAATTTGTCATCGGCTTCACATCCAACTGATGTAATAGTGCATGCTCGACTTTGTCATGCCTTCATGATATGCTAATTAATGCAGATCAGTGCAAGTAGCTGCAAATATACCACCAAGTAGGGGAGTTGATTTATGCCAATTATTGGGGGAGGGGAGCACAATACATGGAGGAAATGGACGACTCGAAATAGATTGGGGACACACTCCGTAGAGTCCCATGTTAAAAGTTGAAGTTACCGCGGTTAAAAGCCAGCATTGAGGGGGCTCTTGCCCCTCAAGTGTATACAAAGCTACACCCATGGCTACAAGTATACAATCTCGTAATTTTATACGCCACTGGTCTCCGCCCAAGTACATTTCCACATTAATTACTTCCTATGCAGTGACAGTGAAGTGCAGCCTTATACTCCAAGCCTGTGCTGTGACTCCACACGAATTCTCGAAAGCATGAAACTCACCTACGTGTTAGCACTGCGAAAATGGTCACGCCCGTTTTCTATGTTGATAACACAAGGGCCCCATCCCACCAGGCACAAAGTGGAGAACGTCGCATTTCCATAGACTCACGCCTGCGGATGTCTCATTCCCCCAAGCTGACACCCTACAGGACTTCCTATCTCCACAGGTCAGCAGTCTGCAGGAAGTCCCATCTCCCCAAACCCACAGTGTGTTGGAAATCCCATCTCCTCAGACTCCCAGTGTGCGGAATGCCCCATCTCCCCAGACTCCAGGTGTGTAGTAAGTCCCATCTCCCCAGACTCCCAGTGTGCAGGAAGTCCCATCTCCCCAGACCCACAGTGTGTTGGAAGTCCCATCTCCCTAGACCCACAGTGTGTTGGAAGTCCCATCTCCTCAGACTCACAGTGTGCAGAAAGCCCCATCTCCCCAGACTCCAAGTGTGCAGTAAGTCCCATCTCCACAGACTCACAGTGTGTAGGAAGTCCCATCTCCCCAGACTCCAAGTGTGCAGGAAGTCCCATCTCCACAGACCCACAGTGTGTTGGAAGTCCCATATCCCTAGACCCACAGTGTGCTGGAAGTCCCATCTCCTCAGACTCCCAGTGTGCAGAAAGCCCCATCTCCCCAGACTCCAAGTGTGCAGGAAGTTCCATCTCCCCAGACCCACAGTGTGTTGGAAGTCCCATCTCCCCAGACTCCAAGTGTGCATGAAGTCCCATCTTCACAGACTCCAAGTGTGCAGTAAGTCCCATCTCCACAGACTCACAGTGTGCAGGAAGTCCCATCTCCCCAGACTCCAAGTGTGCAGGAAGTCCCATATCCCCAGACTGACAGTGTGCAGGAAGTCCCATCTCTCCAGACCCACAGTGTGTTGGAAGGCCCATCTCCCCAGATTCCAAGTGTGCAGGAAGTCCCATCTTCACAGACTCACAGTGTGCAGAAGTCCCATCTCCCCAGACTCCCAGTGTGCAGGAGGTCCCATCTCCCCAGACTCCCAGTGTTCAGGACGTCCAATCCACCCGGACCCTCATTCACAGGCCGTAGAGAATCCTTGACACTCGGGTGGTTTGTGAACGTCGTCTGACACCAGAACGACCCGCCTCCTCGTCTGACACTGAGCTGCCAACCAAGATAGCTCTATCCTCACCTGAAATATGGGCGGCAGGATTATTCCTCCGATCGTGGTTCCCGACATCTGGATGCCCGTGGCCATCCCAATGTGACGATCAAAATAGGCACTGTGAACGGTGCAGATAATCGCTGTGTCAACAGCACAGCGGCCCGCTGTTCACAGCACGAGCATCCTCCTGTGAACAGCACCGGCGGCCGCTGTGAACGGTGCAGACGGCCGCTGTGTCAACAGCACAATCACCCGCTGTTCACAGCACGAGCATCCTCCTGTGAACAGCAGCGGCGGCCGCTGTGCTAGGCAGATGTTGTGTGCCGCATGAGCGGGGCCTGCTGGCCGGCCACACCGACAGTCGGACCGCTCACGAGCGTCGCCATGGCGGCGCGCGCCGGACGTGCTACAGATGGTTCGGTCGCGGCGCGAAGGCCGCACTGTGACAATAAACGGCGCGGCGCGGCGCCACAGACGCCGGCGGCGCGGCACTCGACTAACGGTGCCCCTGGTGACAGTGGCACGTGCAGCCTGACCCGGTGCCTGTTGGCGGGCATTGCCGGGGCGTCTGGCCGTGGTGGTGTCGCATGGTCCTGCTGACGCCACGGGTGCAGGACCTCTGGCAACCATCAACAGAGCTGGGCATGGGGTGCAGACTGCAGCGATGTTATATAACAGGTGCTAACTATAGACTTGGACATAACATGGGTTGCAACGTTTTGTGAGCTTGTCAATGCTTTTCACTGACGTTTCCAAAGCAGATACAATGCATTGGAAAAACACACTATGTAATTCATGTAAGCCAGGTGTTGTAGAAGGAAGAGTCGCGAAATAAAACGTTCTACAATGAAAGTGAGCGAATCGAACTATTTCTAACGCACGCAAACCTCCATCGTTCGTTCCATGACATCACTCGTGAAATGTTTCATCCGTCACCGTACCTGAAAATGGCAACGAGAATCGCAACCACGTCGTCAACTTGAATTGGGTGTTACTTTTGCTAGCTACGCATACTTTGGTCATGCTGGCGGTTGATGTTCTGAGAAGCTTTGAAGGAAAAGGGCATGCAGTGTTCCCTGGTAATTCAGTGGTCAAATACGTCATCGGAACGGGAAATAATTCATGAGGATCTCCTCTCGTAAAGCTCTGGTATTGTGGCGGTTGTTAGCCCGAAAAAAAACACCAACTACAACTAAAACACATGATGCCGAAGCTTCGGGCTGGATTGGATTACAATATCCAAAAACTTCAAAAGTTTTCCGTACAACAGCGATAACAAGGACAGGAGCGTGTGATTTGAGAGCGTGTCAAAATCACCGTTTCGCAAATGGAGCGGTAACTTTACATCGGTGCATTTTCCTCAACTTTTCATTGAGCAAGTTCCAAATCATTGGAAAAGCACGTTGGGTGCATGAAAAGTACACCTTTTGCAAACTATTGTGCAGAAGTACACACGTAACATTGACGGAAGAAGTCCGAAAAAAATATAACCACCCTCAAGATGGCTCCTTGTGTTTGTGCCTCTGTATGTCAAGGCTCAGAATATTGCCAATTTTTGCCTCCTACCCCAATGGACCTTCATATCAATTACAAACGGATGGGAGGGACAAGCATAATGAATTTCTTGACATGGCTTTCTGAAGTGAATCGTTTCCAACGACCACATTTGACCTTGATAGTGTGACTGATGTCATGGCGTTGTCTGAGATTAAATCAAGCATTGGGGCACAATGACTGCCGTAAAACAGGACGAAAACTGCCACGTATGCAAGCATGTAGAAAACATAACTCTGGAAACGTTGTGATAGCTTCATTTATCTGTCACGACATGGCAAAAATGGTTTTGCCAACATATTTGCAAAGAGTGCATCGTCATTCGCGTTGAACTGTGGCGCGCTGTTGCGCGCCATTTTCCTACCGTGCGGAAAAGCCTGGAAGTGACATCCACACGCCCACTCCCCCAATGGTGAGAGCAAAGTCCCGCTGTGAAAACTTACAAGATAGAATATATGGTTCTGTGCATGGAAGATCCGGGATTCGTAGATTCCGTAGGGATTCGGGATCACGGTCGTAGTGATGGAAATACACGTTCTCACATAGTTATAATTAGGTAAATAAATATGCATATATATATATATATATATATATATATATATATATATAGTGGTGTGTGTGTGTGTATGTGTGTATGTGTGTATGTATGTATGTGTGTGTGTGTGTGTGTGTGTGTGTGTGTGTGTGTGTGTGTGTGTGTGTGTGTGTGTGTGTGTGTGTGTGTGTGTGTGTGTGTGTGTGTGTGTGTGTGTGTGTGTGTGTGTGTGTGTGTATTAGACATCGACGCAACTCGGTTTTTTAGTTTTGGGAATACTCATTCAGAGCCATCTTTTGTATGTAGTGTTAACCCGCGCACGTCCGGGGGGGCAGATATCTGCCCCCCCCCCCCTGCGGTTTTTCCTACTTTGCCGCCATACTAATCGGGTTAGCAAGGCCAAACCTCGCATGGCTGCTCATTGGTCTTTTCCGCATACCCTCAGAAATGTTTGACCCTGGGTCATCTCAAGTCAGGTCACCAGGTCAGGCGAAGTGACCTAATGTCCCTCCGAGTTCTAGGTGGCATCACTCCCACAATAATTGGGCGATTTATTTCAAACTTATATCACGTCATGATCTTATCAGGGTCTATAATATGTATATCACGGTTTTTTCGTAGCGTTGACCTAAGGTCAGGTCGTGGCCATGGCTTACCCATTATAGGCCTATGGAAAAATATACAAATGTTTCCTGGTTACATATTTGCTCTCGGAATGACCTCCAACCGTTATGGCGTGTAGTTGGAAGCTATTCGCAATGCTATCGCTGACATTTTTGCTCAGTGGCCCCACCAAGGTCAGCTGAGGTCACCTGAAATCACTAGCACATTTCTGCGCATTATATCGCAATGCATTGAGCTAGAAGGCTGAAATTACGGTCATTGTGCTTGTATTGCCAAGACGTGTCGATTGATATATTACATGACCTCCCTACTCTACCCCATGACCTTGACCTGAGGTCATTGTTTCGGTGACCCATCTGTTGACCTGACCTTAAATTACACAGCGTATGTCGATAACACATTTCAAGGGCTGTCGAACAGCATTTGCAGTTTGTTTCTATCTGTTACAGGTCCTGAGATATGTGCCAATATCTGAGGGTCCCACCCGATCTGGTCGAATTTGACATATGATGACCCAGTGACCTAAATATTGACCTGAGCGAGAAAATGACCGAAATACTTTCGATAGAGCTTGTCACCAGCTATCCAAAGCCGTTTGCCGTTTGTCGCTACCTAACATAGTTCTCGAGATCTTAGGGGGGGCAGACATCTGCCCCCCCCGGACATGCGAAGTTGGCGCGGACCGCCGGACGTGCGAGTGTTAACATGGTATCAACCAACATGTGAACTTCAAATACTGGGCTTCTTCGTCTTCAAACCTCTAGGTTTTCAACCTTGGTTGAAGCATTCTTACATTACATCGTCCCTCTCCCTCAGCATCCCCTCTCTGTCCCTCAAAACTTCACATTTCCACCCCTGGGTGGACATGTGAAGCAGGGCTGCTTCGTGCGCCGGTCGTGTGGCCTGAGCCTGGGTCAGCAGCCGCCCGCTGCCCGGGCCGCGCTCCCTCCAGAGATAGGGAATTGGATGCTTGAGATATGCCGATATGTGCTGGGGAGGGCCGAGGTACCATTGTAGCATGCAGGCTGTGTTCAACGAACTTGCAACTCTGTTGCTAAGCCCCTCAAATTTCACTTACAGTTGAACAGCGGTAGCCGCCTCTTATCCCCTTGTGGTGACTTTATGGTGTGTGATCAGGAGGTCAAATGATCTAACCCGCCCGCAGACGAGAGCGATGTTGGAGTGGTCAGTTCGAATTCACGTATCTTCGGATTATCTTCGATAGACACACACTACGAGGACTCCGGCAAGCATTGCTTCGGTGGAGATGTGCCTAATGAGAAATCCTCCTCAACTCCCGCCGGGTAGGGTGAAAATATGTGCAATGATATGCAAACTGAAGGAGTGTGCCATGTATTTTACTGGCTTCGACGGGCGAGGGGCAGACTGAGGAAAGCCGCATTTGGAGTAGGATATCCATTTTGCGACATATTTGCACTTACCATTTCTTTGTAAATCCTACACAAAATATTGTTTGCTACAAAATAATGGGACGTAAACCGGATGGGCTGCATCAGAACCCAGCATCCAAAACTCCTAAACCCATATTACGCAGAATCTCACCAATCACTGAAATCCCCCAGAACGCCTCAGAATCCCGACGTCTTTAGCTCCAGAATTCCTGCAATTTCCAAATTCAAAGTATCGCATGCCTCAAAGCCTTGAAATCAGCTAACAACGACCCGGCAACGATAATAGCAAGGCAGACAACACTGAACTGCATTGCACTGCGAAATGAGCCTTGACCCTCCCAGAGTATACCATGCAAACGGGGCATAACCAGCTGGGTATCTCAAACTTGGAGAGTTAATATCCCTTCCCTGGTTCTCAGCAGCCATGCGTGTGTGTGCGCTTAGAACACGTTCAGGTGCTGCAGAGATAAGGGGATCGTGCCCCCATCTCTCTCATTTTCTATGTGACCAATTTTTAGAAGCTTGGTGATTGTAATAGGTATCTCAGCCAGCGCCAGCCGTTTGACCCGTGCCTGTTTTGCACGATACCTTCAGGGCTCAGTTTGAATTGAAATACGCGTTTGGGTTATTTGCCTGCATTTTGAGCTGTTCTTGAGTTTTGAAGCATTCGGGAGTTCGAAGCACTTGGATGCTTGAGGAATTCGTAGTTTAAAGGGACCGGACGTCTGAAACGTCGGGAGCTTTGAAGCACTGGCGCTCTTGGAATTGTAATTTTTTAAGGTGAAGGTTTTGATACTAATTTTGAATTCACCAAACTGAAGCTGTTATCATAGCTTCGAGAGTTCTGAAGCCTTTCGGAATTTGAATTTTGGGAAACTGACGGGTTAGGGTTTTGACACCTCGGTTCTGATATTGACTTAAATCAGAGAATGATGGAAATCGAACCGAAAAAAGTGTTCGTGCCAGCAAACTGTGCCTTAGTCTGCTTTGTTCCTGAATTGTCATACTATGTTTTTCGTCAAGACCTGCGGCGGCGGCCTGCAAGTCCCGAAAGCCATTCATCTCGCTTGATAGGCACGCCTCCAGCATCACCCGCCATTCACCACTCTCTGACCCCGACCACACTCAGCCATATTGCAGATTGTCAGGTAACGCCGCCGTACAAACTGCATCGCTTGCATTTCTGTCCCACACGCCAGAACCGACAGTTAATTTGACAACCGCCAATCCGCACTGCCGCCGCCACCCATACACCACAGGAGCGCCCGAGGGCACGGCGGGATCAGTCTGCCGCGGCTCACCTTTGACCTCGACGGATATCGACGGCACGAAACGTCTGGAGCTAAGCTAAGCTGTTAATGGGAAAGCAGACATGCCTGATGTGAGAGTGAGGACTAAAATATCAGGCGTACTGTGATTTTTTTATCACCAGATTGTTATTTGTGCGAACTATTCACAGTTTGGGGATCATGCAATAATATAATATCGCCAGCTGTGCAATTTGTGTCATTTAACTTGTCATCTTTGTTAAGTTGAACCATGGAGCTTATAGTCGCAATATAACAATATAAGAGTGATTATGTACAATATAGGAGTGATTCATCCATACGGAAATATTGCATAATCGTGCATTGCATAAGCGTGCATAATATTGAGCCAGTGGTATTGAGGAACTCTCTGACGACTCAGACCGACATCTGCAATTGCATATATAATTTTGATAGCGGTAGACCGTCATACGGCTGAAGTGGTGTACTCTTATACTACCGCGACCGGGTCTCAGGCATCCATATGTTGTGTTTTCTAGTCAGGGACGCGACTGCCCTCTTGAGATGAAGAAATCACCTTGTGTGATTCATGACATACATCGTCAGTTTCAACACGTCAACGACTGATCAATAAACCACAACGGTTTTCCTTCGCCCGAATATGCGCGCGTGACCCCGGCCCTCCAGCGCTGTTCGGCCCATCCACGTCCACATGACCCCGGCCCTCCAGCTGTTCGGCCCATCCACGTCCGCGTGACCCGGGCCCTCCAGCTGTTCGGCCCATCCACGTCCACATAACCCCGGCCCTCCAGCTGTTTGGCCCATCCACGTCCGCGTGCGCCCGCGCACTGTGGCGGTCTCGGCGACCACACATCACTCACTTGCAGACGACCACGGACGGAGTGTAGGCCAGACTGCAGCCGAAGCCGAACAGGCCGATGTACGCGATGCTCAGCTCGAGGACGTCGCGCGCGAAGCTGCAGCCGACCAGGCCGCCGACGGCGATGAAGGTGCCGAGGGTGGCGCACGCGCGATGGCCGATCTTGTGGAACACCAGCCCGGCCAGGGGACCCATCATTGCCGTCAAGCCGTACGAGATCGAGCCCATCCAGGCTGCGGGCAGACGGGCACGCTGAGGAACACCGCTGCCAACACACCACCGCATGCAGCCACATGGTGAAGCTTAACCACACAAGTCTGAGCTCCTGAGCCTAAGTAGATGCTGGATCTGTATGAAATGACGAAAGCTGATTGCATGCATGACCTGCATGAATTGCTGAGTGCTGAATGCTGAATACGTGTATGATCGGCATGGAATGTAGCATAAAGGTATGTAGATATCGCAGAATGTCCTGCATTCTGTGCTTCGGCATCTGATATGTTGTCAGCTTGTGAATGTTTAAATTTAGACTGGACGCACGAATATGTGAATCATCAAAGTAACTGACCCCTAAGTGATGCTAAGTTGATACTACTATTGGGATATAATTGTTTATGAAAACGTTGGCGTTGACCGATTTCATGCTATTAATGGTTGGCTTACTGAAATAGGTCACACACATAATCATTACCAACGAGATTGAGACCACTTCGTGTCAATCTTGCTCGATGACTGTGTGAAAAAAAAACATGAATCGGAATGAATATCTGTGACCACCGACTCCAAATTGCATAGCATTTGCGTAGCTGGCCAGTCCTAGTAGCATACCGTGACAAATCAGTACTCACATGCTGTTTCGAAAGAAATGTTGAACTCTTGCCGGATAGCGATGAAGAGGACACCATATGCATGGTGAATGCCAACCAGGAAGGTGTTGACGAGGAGAGCTCCGATGCATACGCACCAGGACCAGCACGTGTCGAGCTCTGTCCTCAAATCCATAGGATCAGTTATGCATACCACAGCAGTGATCGCATGAATATGGCTAATAAACATAAGGATAGCTATGTTCTAGTCATTCATGTATTCATATGAATTCATATTTAGCATGCATATGAACAATGCATATATTATTGTCTGTACTTAACCTACTCCTTTATTCATAATTCCTAATGGTTATGAACACAGCTGCACATAGCTATGCTGAAGTCAGCACAGTATTTTTTCACTCTTCCTATGAGAGGTGCATTGCTCATCAGATGGTCAATAAAAGTAGGGCATAGGAGCGTGTGTGAAAAGTGCGGGGGAGTGGTGCAGCACTGTTCCTTTTTACATAAGACGAATGGCTTGGATCGCGAGAAGTGGTAGCCATGGAGCCCTTGGCCTCGCACGTTCCTACAACTATGAAGGAAGGGAAATCACCATACAAGAAACAAGAGAAGGGAAACTAGATAGTGGAACATTTTCAAGGAAATGAGAGGTGATTAAAGACACTATTAAAAATTCCTTTATACGGATTATTTTAACTTTATAATGCATGTTCCGATGAGCTGACAGATGCATCGTATTCAAATTGAACCACAACTCGCCTCCAGCTGGTACCGTGTCAGTCACCTGCCCGTTCTTCTTCCATTTCCATTTGGTCGTTAACCTGGGTTTCATTTAGCCCATACTGGAGATACCTTTCGAATCTTTCAGCTTCACTCTCTCGAGCTCGCTGCACAGCCAATGGCACTTCGATGGTAGACGATGAAAACGCCATTACTTCAGAAAATGGTCACTTCAAATATTCGCTCAAATGCTCTTTCGTCTGCTTCTATCGCCTCTTTGTTTACTCACCATAAGCATAAACTGCTAAAACAGCTAGTTAAGAAAATCATGCGACTTGGTGCCATGCAATTTATGCTAAAAATCCAAGAGCTACGGCGTCCTGATGTATTCTAAAGCATATGGCATGAAATATCAGCTCGATTTTGTGTTCCTTTTCACGTGCCACACCGCTTGTAAGGGAGTTTATTATACAAGCCAAAGATTACGACACAAAGTTCGTTGACTGTTTCGCGTAAGTCCTGTTTGCATCGATTCACAGCTACAAACTTCGATGACATGATTGAGATTTGATAGCGTACACATGCATTTGCTAACTTAAATATTCTGAAAGCGGAGCTGAATCCAATTTTCAACATCTTGATTGTAATATAGCTTACATACTCTGCTGATGCCTGTTAAATTAGCAACACTTGTCAATAGAGAAGTTATCATAGGGTAAGGTACCTGTAACAAATTGTTTATATATATTTTTTTTCATCTTTAGCAGAGGCAAAATGCCATCCGCTAGAATTTGTTACGTTAAAGAAGTAGTTACGTTAATCCGGCTTATGTGGCATCCGGTTATATCAAAGAAGCAAGAGAGGAAAGATGAGACGCCGGCAAACAAAGAACGTGGCGTATAGGGCCGATACATACATAGCATACAGGTTCATACACGGACATACATGCATACATACACGACAATTAGAAGGACACTTGGAGGGTGGGCAGCTTCGTTGCATGCGGAGAGGCTCCACTGCCCACCTGCAACCTGAAATGGCGAAGCGGAGGCCCGACGTCCAGGGCGAGTCGTGGACGTCAGGCCCAACCTTGTATGTGTAGGTGTATGTTTAAGTTAAAGCTTGGAAAAACCTGAGAAGGGGAAAATCAAGCTGCTTGGAAAACCCGTAGGTAAAAACCAAGCGCAATATTACAAGGGAAACCGTCCGTTTTGGCCAAATTGGATCGGTCCCTGCCTACCTAGTGTGAGATAACCTATATGTATGTGTTTTCAACGTCGGAGAGGAAGATGTGTGGAGCGGAGTCATACAGCGAACGAGGAGTGCGGCACGTGTCATAGCTTTTAACTTCACATCAATACAGTTTGGACCAGGTGGCGTACAACATAGAAATTAGATCCGTTCGGAAAGTTGGGTGTCATGTAGAAAGCGGAAAATAACTGAAGGAGCGCCGGGTGCTCATCCCCGAGGAGAGCACGAAGCAAAATTTGCGTATGGTTGTTGGTGAAATACTGGGTAAATATATATATTTATATATATATATGTATATATATATATATATATATATATATATATATATATATATATATATATATATTTGTATGGGGGTGGGGGGTAATAGAAGGTCGACTCCACATCCGGATGCAATTTCGGGATTGTTTTGTATGAGGCGTATTACCAGCAAAGCAATGTCTTTCAGAGCCACCCTGGTCCTGAGCATGCCTGCTAAGAAATAGTCTCGGAGATGCACAGATCAGAACCGGCAACTCCTACATCGATCTTACCTGAAGGCGGGTCAGGTCAGTTGGCCACTTGGCCACACGCACCACCATGTATTGGAGTGAGTGTGCGCGAAACACGTGCATTGTATCGTTATACAAAGGATCCCTTTTGAACGACTTGCGTCTTCACTCAGTTGCATGGTCAATTATGCCGTCAATACCTTATCTCCATTCATTCTTACATTCCAATCTTTCATCCTCTTTCATGCTTGTATCGTTCTTTTTGTAATAATGAAAACTTGGAATGCAAGATTGATCGTATGCCATTTTCTTCAAATGCAATTTTTTTACATGCAAAATTCGATACTTTTTCGCGCATACTTATGCATGTATATGCAACCTGCAACTTGTGAATGGATGTTTTCAGCTGAGACATGTTCATGACCTGCGGGTTTCGTCAGCGACACCAACAAGCAGTGTTTGAGTGTTCCCTTGTCACCATTTAACACATAATTTATTACAATTCAAATTATGTGAAGCCTATAGGTGCATGATGACGAAAAAGAAGCTTAGCGGCGAGTTCTGTCTAGTGACTGCCATTGCTGACAGTCATCATTTACAAATAGGTCCACAGTCATAAGTATGCCATGGTTAACAGTCATCATGTACAAGTATGCCCACAGTCATTATAAGTATGTCATTGCTTACAGTGATCATCTGCAAGTATGTCTATAGTGATTATAAGTATGCCATTGCTGACAGTCATCATTTACAAGTATGTCAACAGTCAATATAAGTACGCCATTGCTGACAGTCATCATTTACAAGTATGTCGACAGCCATTATGAGTATGCCATTGCTTACAGTCATTATTTACAAGTATGTCTATAGTCTAAGTATGTCATTGCTTACAGTCATCATTTACAAGTATGTCTAGAGTCAGTATAAGTATGACATTGCTAACAGTCATCTATAAATCAATCTACCAACCGCCGGAAGTCTCATTTGCTGCTGAAGCTTCTCATTGCCTGTTGTCGACAGTGATTCTCGCGGTTAATGCATCCGCCACCATCATATCATCCTGGACTGTGCTTCGGGTGACTTGCGTGATGCCAAGTTTGCCTGGGAATGACATAAATTCCGTACTTCATGAGTATAAGGACGGCGACCGGACAGCCAATCAGTGATAAGGACGGCGACCGGACAGCCAATCAGTGTAAGGACGGCGACCGGACAGCCAATCAGTGTAAGGACGGCGACCGGACAGACAATCAGTGTAAGGACGGCGACCGGACAGCCAATCAGTGATGTGTGACGGCGACCGGACAGCCAATCAGTATAAGGACGGCGACCGGACAGCCAATCAGTGTAAGGACGGCGACCGGACAGCCAATCAGTGTAAGGACGGCGACCGGACAGCCAATCAGTGTAAGGACGGCGACCGGACAGCCAATCAGTATAAGGACGGCGACCGGACAGCCAATCAGTGTAAGGACGGCGACCGGACAGCCAATCAGTGTAAGGACGACGACCGGACAGCCAATCAGTGTAAGGACGGCGACCGGACAGCCAATCAGTATAAGGACGGCGACCGGACAGCCAATCAGTGTAAGGACGGCGACTGGACAGCCAATCAGTGTAAGGACGGCGACCGGACAGCTAATCAGTGTAAGGACGGCGACCGGACAGCCAATCAGTGCTGTGTGACCACTGCAATCGATGCGCCCTAACCTCCCCTCCACCCCCAGTCAGTTGGTACTGTGTGACCACTGCAATCGATGCGCCACTAACCTCCCCCCCCCCCCCAGCCAGTCGGTGCACTTCTGAAAATGTGTCCCCGACTGCGTGGCATGTGCGCAAGATCAGGCAATTGCATACCTTCCTTCCGGTGTCGTGTGTGGTGGATAATTATGGGGCAGACATTCACTCGGTAATTCTGCTCTGGAAGCGGTGCTTCACTTGCAGCCAGTGATACCATACATTAGCGCACGTGACGCGTAGGAGCACGTGATGCTGAATTGGCCATTATAATGAGGTCAAGGCCGATTTATGCACCCGACATACCCTCACCTTGCAGCCAGCTGGGGGAAATGGAACGTTTTCGATAGGACAATTTAAATATCGGTTTATGCGTAGCAATAAACCGAATACGAAGTATACGAAGTAATAGGAATACGAAGTAGCACTTGCATGCTTTTTGGCAAGGCTGTGTTTTCTCACGCCTTTCAGAGATATTGTGGATAATGTTTGAGCCTGAACATCCTGCATTTAACATTTGCATGCACAATGTTGTTGATGAACTACAAGTTGCATGCATATTGTTATTTGTTTTACAGTGCAGCATAGCAAAAGCAGTGTGGCACCTGTAGTCTCCGTAATCAGATGGAGTAGGTGCTAGACTGCCTGACCTGACCACATTGGGTGCTGAGGCCGGAAAGGATAAGGGAGGCTCTACCATTTTTCATCGACATTGGGCTGTATGGTCGGACTTTCTTATTTTTCCGTTTCCGGTACATGGAATCATGCTCTTTCAGGTATGGTGCCTCTTCTATTGTTTTGTCACACGTTTTAACCACCAAAACGATTCGCCCCAAAGTAATAAAAGTACGCATAATTGTATGTACAATTATTTAACTTCAGTTTGCTCGAAACACAACTTTTACCCACCGGGTGTCTTTGCTTTCCACCTCCATCACAAAGTATTCGTCAGATTGACTCAAGGTTTTCCAGGTGTGTTCAAGAATGTTTCTGCTAGGTTCTAAGACGTTCATGGGTATTAATTTGATTATAATTCCATCGCAAAGTACAATTTTTTTTTAATGATTCTCATATGATTTTTCCCATCCTCTGCGTCAGGAATGCTGTTTCTTTCACACGAACTTGGCTTTTGAAACATTTTTTGAAGGTTTCTGTCAAATATAAGCAGTTGTGAGCATATGGTATGTATTTCTATCTCAGTGCATAATTATTTTGTCCTGTATGTTCCAAAAAACCGGAAGCTTCAATCTGCCTGCCGGCGGCCATCGTGAATGTGTGCCCCCTCGGGCAATGACAAAAAAATGTTTTGATGTCTTTATTGCATAACGGTGCATGTTGATGCCAAATTGCATGGTGTTTGGTTGAAATACACAGCAGTCCAGTGTTTTAGGTCGAGCCTCCCCTTAATCTGCCCGCATCTTCGATCAGATCCCTAACACCCCGTCCTCGGGGGGGGGGGGGGCTGATAAAGACCCCCTCGAACTTCTGAACTAAGCGGTGCATAAACACGAACCGGGTGTCATTGAAAGGCTTTGGACGAATAGGGCTCGAAATGGCCTCATTTTTTTATCTATGAATAATTTTGTCTCAAGTTGTCAGTTTTTCAGAGAAAAAAAATTGTAATTTATAAAAACACTTTATATCTACATTTCTGGTAAAGATACCGAGTTAAAACGCACGACATTTGAGAGCTAATTACACGGAGAATGTTACAAAAATAGTCACATTGGTCCCACATGCGCCAAAATTTGTGGCGACCTTAGGTCATTGACATGACCTCAAATACAAGTATAAGACATAAGCGCTCTAAGCATCGCCAAATTGTAATCATGTGGTAAGCTTCAGCCTTTAAAGCCTTAAACCTTTAAAATCTAACAATTGGTATAACATAATGGCCTAGGATGACCTTGACCTTAGATATGATTCATAGTTTTGGTTGCATTGGATAATTTAGATCGTGCAATGCAAGTTTTGCAAGTCTATTTATGCCATGAAAACCCTAAATAAGCCATGAAAACAGGAGTGTCTAAATTGGTTTCGTCCACTTAGCGCACATTATCTTGATCTGGCCTTAGGTCACTAGACTGAGACCAATCAAATTGGAAAAAATAACTTCTCGTACGTCTACATTCATATGAAGCAAAAAATCCGGTTAGGAAAGCATGCGTGTTACAAAAAAATAGGAAAGTTAGTCCAAAATTGGCCATGAGCTAACGGCACTGACCTGACCTCAAACAAAAATCCGAGATAAAGTTTTGTAGACATTGCCTAATTCTAGTCACGTACCAAATTCCATCATCATATCTTTTCATTTGGATGAGTTATCGAATCTGAAATTTTTTTTGGGATGTGGTCATTTTGACCTGTGCTATGTCAATGACCGTACATGATCCAAGGATGAAACTCCGACATCAGACGCAAAAATTATGATGAAAAAGGTACTGACATGTTCGCGGCGCTGTGTGCAGCCGTATTTCTCTATTGCGACAAAACCTTATGGAACGGGTAAAAAGACCCCCCCGTCCCCCCCCTCCCGAGTCTGGGCTGGTTAAGAGGCGCTGCTTTACCCTATTTTAAACTATGCCCATGCACCTGGAGTTGGGCACATTTCTGCACTGAACGCTGCTGTGCATGGTATCGGCACCCTGAACAGCCGGTCAGGCATTCCATCTTCCTTCGGTCGTGCCGGTGCATTTATTAGCATCCGCTCCCCTCGCCATTCCCACGGTAATCCCACCTGCTGACCTTCTCCCCGTCCTGCGTACACCACACCTGCCAGCCACCCTCCAGAGTTCCTCTCGGTAGGATGGGGCTAGCTATCGGGGAGCACGTGTCCGCCCTCCGGGATAGCATGTCGAGCCGGGCCAGCATGCATGTCTTGTCGTTCTCAATGGCACCTGGACCTACTTCTCTGGAGCTCTGTAATCCAACTTCCGAACGCTTTAGCACGCCACAATTTTCCGGAGCTTGTCAGTTTACTCGTGTGTAGTAAAATACCTCAGTTAGTTCTGACACACTGCCTCTCCGGAATTTGTCGGTGTGGACGTATTTCGGTCAGCTTTGGGATATCAAGCCTTTCCGAAGCTTGTCGGTCTCGCCATAGCGTCAAGCTAGACCAAGCCTCGTCGGTCTTGAATGTGTGCTGCTCCGGGGCTTGCCAATCTGGGCATGCACCGATCAGTTTTTACAGTCACTGCCTTTGCGGAAACCGTCCGCTTAGTCTCAGGCGGCTTCAACTCAGCCGGCTTCTCCGGGGTTCGACAACGCTTCTATGTTCGGCGCAATCAGCTATGGCAAGACCTGTTCCACATGGGAGGCAGGACCAGTTTCTCATCGGCAAAACCTGCCATTGTCACCACTCGCTGCCTTCTGGCTTTCTCGTGCTAAGCTACAGCTTCCTGCCGACGCGATGGCGGTCCTCCTGTACTCTGTGTTCCATAGTCCTCCAGGACCCGGCCCGGGGACTTGACCCGTCGTCGCGGAACTGGTGAACCCTGGTGATCATTACCCCGCCGTCGCCGCTCGATGAAGCCACTTTCCGTGGCGGGAAATGGTGACGTCACTCTGGGAAAAAGATGAAGGCACTGCGGGTTACTGGACTCACTTAACCATACCAGCAAACTGACTGCTCACGTCGGGCATTATCACTTTGGTTTTACTACTATGCGTGCAAGTGCTAGTCTTGATGGGAAAACAAATCTCGGACTGATAAATTTGGAAACGGGTAGGTTTTGCGTCACATTGGTCACATTGCCATTGCTTTCTCTGTGACATCTGTGAAGCATTAGCTTAAGCCGAGCTCAGGGCTGAACAGTGAACAGTGCTCACTAGTCCTTGGTCCGGCGACCTTACCCGGTCCTGGGGCCCCTCGCACAGCGCTGCCAGGCGCCGATGCCGGCGGGTCAGACAGTGTCGTGCGACTGAACATGTACCTTTAACGCCCGACCATTCCCGATGAATGAAACCGAGCGTGACCCCCAGCCGACCCCTGCCACACGGGGTCGCCGCGCCGGAAACTCCGGTCGCGCACACGCTCACCCCCCGCCCATGATGAGGCGTTGCATGGGACCGGCGTCGATTTGCCACTGCTCCCTCAGGCCACGATTCCCACGAGCAATGGGTGAACCTCTGTGAAATGTGAACATGGCGGTCCTGCCGGAATTAACTAGCGTTCCACCGGGTATGCTTGGGTGGTCTTGTCATCTGCGCGTGTTGTGCGTAGGGTGTGATGGCGGTCTAAACCTGCACACGCATATGCATAGGTGCTCCCGCCATCTATATGTCTTGCTTCTCTTGCGTTATCTTCTCACTGTACTATCGCATGGCAACGTGCGTATATATATATATATATATATATATATATATACAGGGGCGGATCCAGGGGGCCAACGTGGCCATGGCCCCCCTTTGGTCGCGAAAGGGGGCCAACATACCTTTGGCCCCACCTTTTGTATTTGTCTGATTTGATAAATAGGCCAATTTCTAGGAATATTGGACCTCAGACCATCTCAGATGGGAAACAATTTGCACTTTTTGCTAAAAAGCTTGTGGAAGTAGTTGCATTTATTTGCTCGAACAACAATAGAGGGAGCAAGGGGTGATGTGATCCAAGGCTACTAAAAGAAAGAAGTTGGGTGATCACCGCACGTGACATCTTAGGTGTAACTTTCTATTCTTTTGGGAATACAGTTGCATCCACAATATTTGCACTGCATCCTTAATATTCCAAAGTTAAAATTAATGGCAGTCTGCAGGGGCGCACCCATTATTTTCGTTGGGCGGTCCGGATCCCAAAAATGAATAATTTTTACCAATTATATTGCATTGGCAATGTATTGCTTTGTAGATCGTTTAACTCAATCCATTCTGCCACTGTCCAGCAGGGTGATCTCTAATTTAAAACATGAAGAGAAGTTCTGAACATTTCAAAAGTGGACATCAAAAAGTCGTTACAGAGTTTTTTAAAAGGAAGCCCTCTGAGGGGTAAGTATCATCTTGAGGTTATTATAATAATACAATCTAGCATTGTATTTTAACCAGGATTCTTATGGTAAAATATGTTTTTAAATCGGTGTAAACCTATTGAATACTTGCCATTCTATTTATAGTTTGGAATGCAAGTCAATATAATCGGTGATGTATGTAAAAACCATATCCAAAGCCGATCCAATCCTATGGATTGGTCCGGATTCGTATACAAAGAAGCAATCCAGACCGTTTCGGACTCTGCTACAGTCACATAGAGATCAGTATGTGCTCTATTAACCTGCTTATAAACGTATAAGACATGCACTGTACGTCATGGATTGGATTTTTGCAAATCAGATACACGTCTTCATAAAACTCATTCAAAATAACATATTGATGTGCTTGACCTAGCCTACGTACACCTAAAGTTTGGACAAAGATGAAATCCTGTGTCATGTTATGGATGAAATTGTAAAATCTTGTGTGATTTGCCAAGAGCATCCAAATATCATAATTTGCATTTCACGAGCAGCCCTTTTGCTCTGGCTTACATATTCAAGCCCACCTTCTCACTATGTATACAATTAAATATAACATAATTTCTCAATTCCTTTCTGAATAAAAGTATGCATTTTATTTTCGTAAACTTGGCGTAAACGTTTCGCCGCATCAGGAGTGCGCCGCCTGGACTTTAAAGTTCGCCTGTGAGACCTGACGAGGCCTCGCGTTGTAAGCGGATAAGCGTATGATGCAGACAGTAGCGTGACTTTAACGATCTCGCTTTTGCCCTCGTAACTGTTTATGTCTCGTTTTGTCCCGTATGTTTATTTCTCGTAACTCGTGCGTATGATGTCGTAGGGCGTAAGTTTCGTCAGAATTACGAGATTCATGTTCGATTGAATATAGAGTATTGATCGTAGTTTTGGTTGTCAGGCGATTTCGTAAGCACAATGTGTATGCCATATGCCATGGCTCGTAAATCGTGCCTAATGCATATGATCTCCTACGGCGTAAGTTTCTTCGTAACTACGAGCTTAATGTTTGATTGAAAAGGGAGTATGGGTACCTATAGGTTTGCTTCCCAGGAGACTACGGTTCGGTGTACGTGCTATCGATCTGTAGTGAATTTTTCAGCCATTTCCTAGTTGTCGTCTCTTTAGCGCAGGGGTCTCCAACCTTTTTGGTCGGAGGGCCACAAAACCGAAGTCGTGAGGGACCGAGGGCCGCACCCACAAAAAATGACACTAAATACCGCGCTAAATACCGCTAAAAAGGTCGCGGGCTGCAGTGTAATGTAAACTCAATATGGCACCGGGGCCGCACAAATCGGCCGGGGCCGCATGCGGCCCGCGGGCCGCAGGTTGGGGACCCCTGCTTTAGCGGATATAAAGAGTGAAATATTTATTTTGAATTGAGTTCTGTGAAGCATGTCGGTATTTAAGCAGAGTAAATTATTTTGTGACGTTGCAGATCACTCCCGGTCTGATGCGGCCACTGTTGTCTGCCAGGCCATTACAGGTAATTAGGTCGTTTGTTTTTAGTGAAAAGTGCCTCCTTGTCGCCCATTCGCAACACGACCCCTTTCCCGGTCCCCGGACTCGTCATCGATTTGGCCCCCTCTTCATTTGCTGGCTGGATCCGCCCCTGTATATATATATATATATATATATATATATATATATATATATATATATATATATATATATATATATATGTATGTATATATATATATATATACCTGCATATGTGTGTGTGTATGTGTGTGTGTATGTGTGTGTGTGTGTGTGTGTGTGTGTGTGTGTGTGTGTGTGTGTGTGTGTGTGTGTGTGTGTGTCGGCTCGTCTGTTTGTCCGTAGTCCGGACGTACCAGCGGCTCTCAGACAGAGCCATGAACGCTCGACGGAACGCTCATGGCCCTGTCGGCAAAGGACCCGAAAAACATCACCATGTTTTTGCGCACTGTACCCTGTTGCACCACGCATCACATTGTGCGGCCGTACTTGTGGTCAGTCGGACGCCGCTGCCGCTGGTATCTGCGTTTATCCATTTCACTCATGAGTGGGCCCCACTCTAGGCAAACACGCTGGACTCGCCTGGCCAAACACGGAACCAATCGGTCATCTGTAGGCGATAGGGAATTTACGGAGGGTAACATTTGCCAACTTTTTTTCAGTGAGCTGTAAAACGTAGGACATAATGCACGTCTTCTCAGTGCACCCTCCAACATTTTTCTTGCATGACCATGATTTCCGATTGTCTAAAATGACAAGCTAGTTTCTTTTTGTCCGAGTCTGGTCATTTGAGGGAGGGAGGATCATGGGTTCCCTCTCCCCTCCCCTCTGCCTGATTCCTGGATTGCACCTGATACGTGTCACTGAGCAAAACAGGGCACGCGCCCAGACACAATGGAGGTCACTGAGGTCAGTTGAGCACGTACCAGCCGCACTCAGATTCGGCTGTCAGCCTCTAATCTGAAGCGGGCCTTATTGTCCAAGGGTCATCTGAAAACGGAGACGTTGCTTTGTTGCCACCTCAGAAGATGCTTTGGTTGGCCGCACTCTTGCGGATTTCCTGTCTGGGTAGAAGGTATGGGATGTCTGGTGGATTTGACATTGTCACTAACACCTTCATACGTACCGTGTACGTCGGTATTTAACTCCGATGTAGGAATGAATGCATGGTATGCATATGACTACGGTGTGGTGGTTATTGATTTTGCGACGCGTCGTCTATTTTTTGGTACATAGTGTCGCCAGTCTCTCACACCGATTGGTCGCGGGCGAAGAGTAGCGACATGTGGGTCTCGAACCCACAACCTTTCGGTTGAGAGACGGGCACCTGATCCCTAGACTACTTGCCCCACGGTTATGAGATGTATCCATGCATATGATACCATCGCGTGATGACAACGGAGCTAAAAAGAGAATGCAATCTCTCTCTCTCTCTCTCTCTCTCTCTCTCTCTCTCTCTCTCTCTCTCTCTCTCTCTCTCCTCTCTCTCTCTCTCTCTCTCTCTTTCTCTCTCTCTCTCTCTCTCTCTCTCTCTCTCTCTCTCTCTCTCTCTCTCTCTCTCTCTCTCTCTCTCTCTCTCTCTCTATACATTAGTTAGCTTGGAAGCAGATCATTACCTACGCAGTGCTGATTGAATACAATCGCGGAACGGGCATTGAATTCTTCCTGCGACTCTCTATCGGATTTACAATAGCTTCCATCGTTTGTATGTTCATGCACGATATTCATGAGCAGAAATATAATATGTAATTAAAACATTCGTAATATTATCGACGTTTCATCCTCACCATGAGGCTCTCCAGCATTGAGAGGAGGAGAAAACTCCACACTGTCTCATATGAGATCCAGACGACGATGGGAGTGGGAGGTGATCGGGGGTTTAGGGGCGCATCGACCGCAGTGATCATGCAGCAGGGAGGTGATCACAAAACGACTGACGGAGAGGAGGAGTGAATTTCTCACCGTAAAATATATAAAGCGATGCCAACAGGCTAGAGGGAGGGAGTGGTCAGCGCCGTAGAGGTTTGAACTCCATCATCCTCACCAATAACGTTGGCAAATACATCCTAGGTTGTTTTGCGCGGCGTCTTAGTGCTCCCGCCGTGACCGGACTTGGTCCAGGACAGCCAGCTGATGTCGGATTGTCGCACATTTTCCGGCTGCTTGGCCGTGGGCACAAGCTGTCGCTTCACACTTCACAGCAGTGCTGCACTCTGCCGCACTGAGAAAGCATGTCGAACTAAACAGCTTACGTTCGTGCATGTAGCTAAACTAGAGATTCACACAGCACATCTGACGATGGTAGCTGATGCCATTGGCAGGTGGTGGAGAAAAGCTCTCGCTCGGTGGACCATGAGTGTACGTCAGCCCGCAACACGATGCGCTATAGGTTGGTGCCTTTTGACTCCGATAGTCACTCTAAACCTCATTAATCCGCCTATGCTCAATTCGTTTGGAAATACGACCCTTCACCATTTCTGACTCGCTACAATGTGCCTCGGTGAACGCACACGGATTAGTGTTTATGTGGTAGAAGTCCATTACTTCAGCCTGGGGCCCCTTTCGTCGACCCGGGGCCCTTTACGTCTGCCCAGGAGCGTTCCAAGTAGGCCCTGAGGCCATCGCCGGTTGCCCGGAGACCCCACGGAGCGCGAAATTTCGTGTGTGCTTCGTCACAACTGATGTTGAAACACAACTTGTTCAACGGCCCCCTGGATCCACCACCCTGGACCGCTCCCGGTCATGGGATGCCAGCTTCATAGGTCCATGTGTTAAATTCAGAAGACAATTGGCAAGGGGTATCAACCACTTAGTGGGCAATCACCCAAAAGTATGCGCCATAGTCCACCATGTACGCCATGCACGCCATGTACGCCCCTGCCTATTCCACCACAATATCGTCACTGTCTCATTTACAGTGTAATGTGATACGTATCATGTGATACGTTGCGCTGCAACAATAAAGTGTTTTTTTCTCTCGCCCAGCTGCCTGGGCGGGCTGCAGTCGGGAAGTGCAGCTACTCCGCCGGCAAGTTGTCTGGGCGGGCAGCGACGGCGCTGAGTAGTGGCGAGCCTCGCTCGTGCGCCGTCTCAGGGCCACGCCACGCCACGACGTGAACACGACACGACCGCCGGGGGTGCCGCCGCCCTGACACTGTGCACACACAAGCCGCGTGCACCAGATAGACGCCCATAACTCTCCTCCGATGCGACCTACGCCCGCACTCTGACCGGCGGCCGTGCTCGGCCCGGTTGCTGGGGCGCGCTGCAGACGTGCCTGGCACTGCTCGGTGGCGTTCATAGAAGGTGCACAGACACGCGAGGCCCAATCACCGGGGCCCCAATACCTCGAGTGTGATGGGTCTGTCGGGTCTCTGAACGGGGCCCGGCGGATTTCTGAGACGTGACACCAGTATATATATATATATATATATATATATATATATATATATATATATATATATATAATGCGTGTGTGTGTGTGTAGTGTATAAAGCGACCCATCACACCGGCGGTGTGATGGGTCTGTCGGCCCTCTGAGCTGGACCCGGTGGATTTCTGGGGTGTGTGACTATTTGCAGGTCGTGTGAGAGTCCTGACTGGAATTATTTTAGTATGTCTCATGCTCGGCTGCATGTGTATTGCACCCTGCCACTCGCTGTTCAGCTCCCAGGTCTGTGTCTAGATAGTTTTCCATAGTACACGTCGGTTTGACCTGAAGAGCTGGGTGGTATTCCGTGACCTTGAGCAATTGCATTTTTCGGTGCTAGACACGAACTTCCGTCAGTGAGATATATGGCTGAGAAACGAATAGATGTGTAGCAACGTCATTGCACGCTTTAAGTAGTGTTATGTTATGGAGTTTTCATTGGACAAAAATAAGCATTATCGTTTGATGTTACAGGGCACGAACGGTGAAAAAGGCTTCCTTGCTTAGATGCCACCAGTGATATTGAAGCAAAGAGGCATTTCCTACTTTTCACTGCTGTAAGCTTTTCGCTGATGTAATCCTCACATTTGATGCAACGAATTTTACGGTTCCAGCACAGCTGCCATCTGTAATAGCTGACCAAAAAACTTGTGGAAGTGCCAAAATTAAGGTAAATTCAACCCACTCCGGAGAGCAATGATGCCATGGTTCGGAACACAATGAACACAGCGGGCCAGTTTATGGGCCGGCCGACGTGCCATGTCATCATTAGTATCCCGGGCGGTTGTTTGTGGACGGACGGGCGGAGCCGGCACCTGTCTGCGGGACGGCCGGCGTCGGGCCGTATTTCCACTCGCCGGTGCTGCCACCTGCCGAGCCGCCCAGAGCACTCGTTCACGCTCATCGCCCGCGGCGAGCAGGGGTGGGGAGGGGTGACGTCGCCGGCGCGATACGGTCGCCCCAGCGGCCGCTTCCGGTCAGAAGGCGGTGCTTACAGGATGGTGGACGCGCGTTTTTGAGAGCCGTGCACACCTGTGGCGTCCCGGCCAGCGAACGTCTGCCGTTCAGGAACTCTTTGTTCGCCAGATTTATCACTTGTGCAGAAACATATCTGGCATACCTCTCCCGTGTGGCGGAGCTTCGTAGTTTACGATGTACGACATTAGCGAGCATATTTCAGACAAATGGCTATGCAATGACGTATCCATGGGGTTGTCACAAGTGGCGATTGATCCTCCACCATTGGTACTGTAGGTTTGTATTTTGCATGCTATTTTTTCGGGTCTCACTGGGTCATGTTCATTACATGGCCATATAAAGACATAAAGTCATAAAAGATCAGTGTAACTATGAGCCACAAGGACCCTTCTTGGTTGCACTCTGGACACTGCACCAGTTGCCCACCAAATCCGTCGATCAACCCTCCTTGGAATGCAGAAAAACAAGCCCCCTATTCTTATAATGATTGTCTATGCTGTTTTTAAAGATGTTCAGTGTGTTGCTACTGACAATGGTTCCTGGCAGCTGGTTCCAGTGGTCTACTACCCTTTTGGTGAAGAAAGACTGTCCTAACCTTGTCCTGCTGTGAATAACTTTAATTTTGAATTGATGACCTCTAATTGCATCATTTCTGTTAAATTCAAACATTTCCCTGAGATATCCCTGTTCCTGACCACGAACAAATTTAAAAACCTCGATGAGATCTCCTCTCAGCCTTCTATATCTAAGTGAAAACATATTCAATTTCTTCAATCTTTCCTCATATGCCAGGTTGCCTATACCATTAACCATTTGTGTTGCCCTCTTTTGTACTCTCTCTAAAAGCGAACAATCTTTCTCATAATTAGGGGACCATGCTTGGACACAGTATTCCAAATGTGGCCTGACATATGCACAGTAAAGCTTCCTGAGGACTTCCTCACTTTTGTATGATGTATATGTACACTTTTATATGTACATCCTTCACCCTTTCTTATCAAATTACTCCCTTCCCTACTGCAACTTTCACTGACGCAGTGAAGTGGGTGAGTTCAGTAACTGCCACACATTTTTTTCTTTACAAGGTGCTGTTTTCTTCGTAGAACTACTGAAGCTAAGCAAGCCTAGTTAATTCGCCCTCAGGTACAGCTTTAGTTTCGAGCACAGATAACTCACCAATACCATCACCAATACCATCACCAATACCATCACCAATACCATCACCAATACCATCACCAATACCATCACCAATACCATCACCAATACCATCACCAATACCATCACCAATACCATCACCAATACCATCACCAATACCATCACCAATACCATCACCAATACCATCACCAATACCATCACCAATGCAATCACCAATACCATCACAAATACCATCACCAATACCATCACCTTACAATAGTGCGGATCCGTCACAAAGCGGCATCTATGCCTTTCTTAGGCGCGCATGTCATGGTGATAAGCATACTATGTGAACCCGACGCAAATCAATTCGAAGTGTAACTTTCAATTCGACGCATTGCTTCATTCATCGTTCAAGCATCACATCCTCATGGATTGTTTGTAATGGTAAATGTCTGCCGAGCACTAACAACTTGCACTCAACTGTTTGGCATACAAGGGATGACAATGTATTGCTGTTGTGTTCCTTGTCGATGGGATGAAGTTCAGCTGCTGTTGTGTTCCTTGTCGGTGGGATGAAGTTCAGCTGCTGTTGTGTTCCTTGTCGGTGGGATGAAGTTCAGCTGCTGTTGTGTTCCTTGTCGGTGGGATGAAGTTCAGCTGCTGTTGTGTTCCTTGTCGGTGGGATGAAGTTCAGCTGCTGTTGTGTTCCTTGTCGGTGGGATGAAGTTCAGCTGCTGTTGTGTTCCTTGTCGGTGGGATGAAGTTCAGCTGCTGTTGTGTTCCTTGTCGGTGGGATGAAGCTCAGCTGCTGTTGTGTTCCTTGTCGGTGGGATGAAGTTCAACTATGCAAAAATAATCAAATAGTGATTTCGCACCAGACTGCAAGGTGAACAGATGAATAGTACACATGCTAAA